>CAUYPK010060123.1:0-68143 GCA_963574355.1 Loris lydekkerianus | reverse complement strand
TTTTTGCCCTCCATTTCTCTTCCTCTCTGAGAGTTTGGGAGCATTCAAAAGCTTTGTCTTCAATGTCAGAAATCCTTTCTTCTGCTTGTTCCATTCTGTTACTGAGGGATTCTACTGTGTTTCTCAGATCTTTGAGGGCTGCAACTTCTTGTCTCAATGTGTCAAAATCTTTGATCATTTGGTCTTTGAATTCGTTGAATTCTTGAGATACCTTTTGGGTTACTGCTTGAAATTCTAATTCGATCTTATTTGCTGTCCAGATCCTGAATTTGATTTCTGACATCTCAACTATTTGTTTGTTCATGGGATCTTGTGCTATGTCTGCCCCATTGATCCTTGGGGGAGTTGATCTACTCTGATTATTCACATTGCCAGAGTTTTTCTGTTGATTTTGCCTCATAATTGTTTTACACTGTTGCCTCTGGCAGTCCTCAGATTTGGGGAGGTGTCTCTCCAAGGTTAGACCCCAGCAGGATCACTCTATTGTTGCTGGATCTTTGTAGGGAGTGACCCTGTATAGTTCCTCTGGGGCTGCCTTAGCTAGGGAGTGGTTGTGGAAGCAGCTCTAGTGTGTGACACACTCAGAAGCAGCAACAGGGCAGGAGGTGGTGCATACGGTTCTGGGAGTGCCTGGCACCCAGTGACTTTGGCACAGAGAGCCCAAGACTCCAGTAGCCTCTGGTCAGGAGAAGGGCTCTGCACAGAAGCAGGGAGGGCTCCAGAGGGCACGTGGCTACCAGTATCCCTGGCCAGATGAGCGGGCCAGTGTCGAGGCAGTGTCAGGAGGAAGGACGTGGGGTTGCGCTGCTCCTGCAGTTCCTGATCAGGGCATGTGGAGGCCCGGCAGGCACGAGTCGCAGGTCAAGGGTCGTGGCACAGCTGTTAGGGAGGTCCGGGCGGCGCCAAGCCCAGGAGTTTGAGGTTGCTATGAGCTGTGACACCACAGCACTCTACCCAGGGCAACAGCCCAAGGCTCCAGTGTGCCAAAACCAGTCTCACTCTGCCCCTAATGGTTAAGGCTATAAGGCAGCTCAGTCCCCGCCTTTAGGCTGATCTGTCACTAGGTTACCAGCTCCCACCCGATCCTTGCTCTGGGCCCCTGAGGGTGGAGTTTGCCGGGGCAGTTCTCTCACAATGGCTCCCTGTGGCCCCGCTCATCGGCTCAGTCTGGGGCCCTAGACAATGCCCAAAATTCTCTCCACTCCTGCTCAAGCTCTCCCCAAGGCAGTTCAACTGAGTGCCAAGTCCAAAAACACCGAAACACAGAAAGTTGTTAGGGCCTTTCTGGTTTGCAGTCTCACTGCTGCTTGTACTTATGGTTGCCAGCAGGATTGGGTCGATCAAACACACGCAACCACTTGCCAGTTTTCCACTGTTTTTGTCCTCCTCTTGGGGTCCAGGAGTCCCTTTCTGATTCCCTGTATCCTCAAAGGGATGATTATAGGCAGATCCTACCAGCCAGAGATGCCTGGAGTCTTATCTCCCCAGACTCACCGTGCCCAGTTGCAGAGAAGCTGTTACTCGGCCACCATCTTGCTCCACCCCACCGGAAGTGATAAAAATATTATTCGGGAAATGATTATTTACTTTTCAGAATAACTACTCTATAAAAGGATTCACTCAGTATTAGAATTAATGAGGTTTAGAGTATTTTCATATGTAACATTCTGAGTCAGTTCCTGTGGAGATGATATTTTCTTCACTCGCATTATTGTACTATAAAAAGTACTTGGCACTTTTCCCTGGCACGTTCCAATTAAATAGTAGCAATAATTTGATAAAGGACCAATTCCAATTTGGGGTTAGGTGGTGACTTTTTTAACGTTTTGTTGTTTTTTTTTTTCCTCTCTTTCTCTCTCTGTCCTTTCTTAACTAAGGGATGGAGGAAGGAAGTTCCAGGTCCATAAAGTCCCTCAAAGAAGCAAGAGGCAGAGGGGCATGTCCATGTCCTCCTTCGCAGCCAGAGGCCAGGGTCAGACACCATGATGCTTACCTTCTAAGTGTGCACACGATTGTTCATTTTGCTAGGTCTCTGAGATAATTACAGAAACACGGTTGGTTTTAAAATAGTAAAATATTCTATTAATCTAACTTTTAAAATGTCCGCTTGGTAAAATAGGTGTTAGGTTATAGTTACCTTTGCTGTGGAATCATCATAAACTTTATAATCATCGTAAGTCAAAAAAAGAGCTCCAGAAATAGTTGGCATCCTATAGATCATAGTAACATCTTATAGTGGGAGACTTGGGGATTTTGAAGAACTACAAAGTACCAGGGAAAAAGCCATGTGTGATTCTAAGGCTGCAGACAAAGTGTCAAGAAACTGATATTCCCAGGCAAACTTATATAGAGGTATTAAAGGTAAAAAGTTGCCCTGGATAACTAACCCCATTCCTTGGACTTAGCTAGACTGGTCATGGTGTTGCTAGATCTCATAACCATGAATGTGCCCACCCTCCAGAATGAGGGGCCTTATGTGACTACCCAGGTTTAAAAAGTGCTATGCAAATGAATTTTATAAACTGAGGAAAGCAACTGTGAGAATTGATTCTATTTTTATTTTATTTTGTCTTTGGGCTTTCCCCCTCTATCAAATATTAATATTAGAAAAGGTGTTAAAAAAACAGATGATCCTGAATAAATATGATGTATTCATATTCAAGTTTAGGTACTAAAAAGATTAGTCTGAAAATGATTATTTACTTTTCAAAATAACTGCTCTACAAAAAGATTCAATCAGGATTCCACTAATTAATGAGGTTTCCTAGAGCGTTTGACATTTAATTAATTTTAATTACTACTTTTGAGGAGTACTCTATAGGCAGGCCGTACCTGTGTTCTCATTTGTTAATTGAAATAAGGACTACATTAGTGTTGTGTTTTGGTAACTCTGACACTAATTGCCTTCCGTTTCATGTTGATTGTTTTGAAATGAAACCTTCTAGGCCCAGAATTTTTTCTTCTTCTTCTGTCTTCATTGAAAATCTCAGTGATTTGAAGAATAATAAAGGTAATGATTATATTGTATGGGATAAGTTTTGTTTCAAATCTGCAACTCTTGGATACCATTTGCAGAAAACCACATCAATAGGAAGGTTATAGACTATTTAAGTATGTCCATACTATGTTATACTCTTGATAGGGAAAGGCTTTTATTCAGTGCTTCCAATGGCATATATGTTCTTCTGAGTCCATGGAAGCCCCTAGATTTTAAACAAATACTTCTTTTCAGAAGCACTTGCCCTTCTTGTCACTAAAGGAGTGTCTGGCTGCCTGCCCCCTCCCCTGGCCTCCCTTGCCTGAGGCTGGACTATTGGAGGCCATTTCTGAGAAAAGTCTGTGTTGGGTCTTCAGCATCGATGTATAAAAATGGAAAAAAGGGACTCAGGCAACTGAGAATCAGGATTTTTGACTATAAATCATATTTGCCCTCACATAATTAATCAAATAGAGGTTCATTCATTGTACTTTGTTACCATAAAACTTTAATTTCTATTTGACTGAAAATATTCACTTATACTTATGTGACAGGGTTATGAACTCTTTGTATAAAAGCCTCTTTATAAATAAGATTTCTTAAGGCTCTAATGATTTTGTTATCTGGGAGAGGGCATGTAGGAAGAAATGTAAAATGCAGGGCAGAGGCCATGGAGCAAAGGCAAAGTTACAAAGTTCACAGATGCATGGTTACAAAACTCCTTTCTTTGGGTTGCTGACAGTGTCCTGAGTTTGGCTTTTTAGAGAAGAAAACTCACAGTAAAGGTGAGTCCAAATTTTTATGAACCTCACTTATAGTGTAGATACTCTCTAAATCATTGTCAGTGTGGAAACAGAATGATTTAGTGATTACCCACAAGCAGTGGATTCCAAGCTGAGAATGGAAATAGTCTCCCTCCTCCACCCCAGCATGTGACCCTAGATTTTAGACTGTTAACTAAGGAAATGTATGGTTCTATCATCCAAGGTCTCCAGATTCATTGTCTCATATATAAGAGTTGAGCAACCACTGCTCTGAAATTGATTTTTTTCCCCAACAGGATATCTGACGACTGTTAAGCAAAGAATGTGTCATAGTTTAGAGTTTTGTTTACCTTGTTAAGCTGTCTCTTTGGTTCTGTTAGTGCAGGGATACAGAAGTGGCATTTTTTCCATGCACTGGGGAGCCCCAAGAAACAAAGGCTTTCCAAGTGGCATTGTCATACCACACAAGAGTTCCCATTCTCACACTGTGCTGTTTCGTAAACACTTGGTATATCTTTTACTTCTTGTATTTTTTTTTTTTTTTTTTTAATCCCAAGATAGTGTCAGAGAAAGATATGTAACCGGAGAGAAAAATTAGCACACAGCTATGGAATAAATGCTCTAGTTGTATGTAGGTGTTTGAATTTTTGTCCTTTGAACATCTTGTTTTTCACCCATGCCTATTAACACGTGGCTATTTAAGAGAGGGAATCTAGTTTTCCAGTTTTCACAAATCATTGGTCTTTTACCCTGTGCTCAGGTCCAGCTAAACAAGAGTTAGAGCTGTAGCAAGTGGGGAGGGGAAAGGGAAGTTAAATACTGTTCAAGTTGCATCCAAGTTAAAAAAAAAAAAAAAAAAGGCATGGGTGAAAAACAAGTTTACCTGTAGATGTTCAAAGGACAAAAATTGAGTGCCCTTGAGAAGAGTGGTCTGCCCTCCCCACGACCCCCTACCCCCTTCCCTTGGGCCCACTGGAGTCTGGCTGTGTTCCTTCCCTAAGCCCACACCTCATTTTCACCAGTGTGACCTTCTCACTGTCCCATTAGGGAAACTCTTCTAGCCCCTCTCCGGGCATTCTGACATCTCTCCGACTTTACGCTGTCCTTCCTGTGGTCAAGGTGTGGCTTCTCCACTATGTTTGGGCGTGTCTGTGCCGTGGGCAGTGAGAGGTGCTTACCTGTTTGCTCCTTTGTCTCCTTTGCTGTCCGCTCTTGGGGACTCAGCCTTCTTCAGTTCTCATCTGGGGTCTAAGTGCTGTCATAACCTGCAGATTCCGCCTATCAGTAGAACATGGAGCCTCCAATGCAGTATGTTGAAAACAACTCCTTGGTTTCTCCCAATCCCTGTTCTTCTAAATTTCTGTCTGAAACAGCACCAGTGTTTGTTTCATCTTCTCAGCACCCCCAGACCAGAGCAACACTCTGATTGGTCTTTCATGCTTCTTCATCTTTTGGACACCCACAACCCGTCTTCTCTAAGACTTCCTTAGTAAGGTTTCCTGTGAATTTCTTCCTCTTCTGCTGCCCCAGGTAAATTCAAGGAGCTCTCACAAACCCTTGCCCATGCTGCTGTTACCCTTGTTAGACTTGCCAATTTGTATCTTACTCGAGTATTTTATCTCCCTCCCTCACAACTAATTCTATGAGTTATTATTGTATACTTAACACTAGCTCAATGAGCAGACCATAGTCACTCGACATATATTTGGACAAATAAATAGCAAAATGCAATTAGTGGAGCCTGTAGAAAAAGTGAAAGTGATAGCCATGTTCTTTATGCTGTTAGGGACAATGGAAATAGATGGTGCCTGTGATCCTAATGCCTCAAACCCCCCACTGTTAGATTATTTCAGTGTGTTAACTGGCTGAAGATGCCTCCCTAGGAAGATACCTCATAGACAAAAGAGAAGTTACAGGTCAAAAAAAGACTGAACTCAACATTTCCACCTTTCCCTAAATTACCTTTCTGTTTAGTGATCTGCTACATGAATGCTAGGGAGAGTTGTATTAACACCAGTGGTATTATCAGTCTACCTGGTAAGCAGTAAATCATTTTAGAAGAGAAAGACTTGACTGTGAAGGAGCAAGGATAGGAGATTGACTAGAAGTGTAACGGCTGGAAAGAAAAGCTTTAGGCAGGGAATTGCCCAGGCAGCAAGGCTTTGTGTATGAATGGGAGTTGCCCTCCCCACCGCCACCTGCACTTGCATTGTGCTGACTGACCCCGTCATAAACGGCAGGACTTTGGTGCCTGGAGCTTCTCCATGTACACCCACATTACTCATGATGAGAAATTCCTGCAGATAAGCGTAGGTCACTGTAATCTACAGCAGATAGTGACACTTTGAAACAGAATGCCAACCTTCACTTGGCGCCAGCATTGGAAGCTCATTCCCAATAATGCAGGTTGTGTTGCCAGTTCAAGTCCAGTTTTAAATGCTGCTCATCACTGGGCACACTAGTCTGTCAGATCCTGACTTTGGAGAGATGATTGCTCTTTGAAGTGCTATATCAAAGCCACAGCATGTGCTAGTTCAGGAATACTGTCATTTTCACTCTGATACTGTGTCAAAAAGTGTGGTGATGGCAGAGTTGGTGCTGATCACACGTGCCAGATTGACTGGACACTGATACAGGTGTCACCAGAAAACTAAAATCCAGCCCAGATGACTTGTCGAAAGTAATTACCACATAAAAATGTAAAGAGCCTTCTCTGGTATATGTTTAAAAATAACAGTACCTTTTTGTTATATTTACTGTGACATCTGTCAACCTCCACCTGACATTCTGTGTGACATGCTCAGGCCAGGGGTGACAAGCCCTGAAATTCTGCCATCCCCAGGACAGTAAAAATGATGATGGTCTCTACAGTTTAGCTCTCAGGCTAATTAAATATATGGGGAGATAAGTCAGTGTGAGCAGGGTGTTGAAGAGTGCAGAAACAGCAGTTCATTCTGGGTTCCCAGATAGCAGTTCATGACTGGGACTGGGCCATGGGGACTGGCTTAGGGGCAGGGGATGGATCATGGGGACTGGCTGGGGACAGGGGCAGTAGAAAGTGAAGTAGAGAAGGGGCAGGAAAGCACAGGGTCTGCTAAGGGGACCCTGCATCCACTTTGGATGGACCTGTGTTTCATGTAGGTGCCTGGGTTGGTTGTAGGGCAGGAAGAGAGGACTGCCTTAGCTCAAATTCAAAAGCAAGTGGCCTCTTTTCTGAGTTCCAAGACCTAGGTCAGCCAACGATTTTAAATTAAAGTGCATGTTGTATTTGACACCGGAGCGTATTATAATTGGCATCTCCGGTAAGCAGTCCCTAATGAAATGTCATATTTAATAACTAATCCCAAAGTTTAGAAAATCCCAAACTGAATCCAGGCTTATGTCTTCCTCATGCTGCACTCTCACTCTGGGGTGGGAGGTAACTGTTGACTAAAGTTAACGGATTGACTCCTTATCCTTGCACATTTCCTATGATTCCTATTACTGTAAGTGTAAATAGCACCACACGCATCTGTAACAAAAGGCTGCCCTAAATGCCATAGGCATTCCCTGAGGAAGAAAAGAAACACAGCCCACGACTGCACAGCTCACTAACAGGGCAGAAGGATGGTAAACCAAGGCCAGGGCATAGAGTGGTCCGGCCAGCGCGTCAGTGTCCTAGTTGGTTCTCAGCTATTAAGGAAGGAGGACCCCAGAGTGGTGCGGGAGCCTCTCCCTGGGCCAGCTGGCCCAGCCCCTCTCATCCTCATCCAAACCTCGTTTCCTCCTGGGTTTCCTTTCTGTAGTCATCTACCACTTTTTTAGAAGCTCATCAGGGGAAAGCCTGCATCTGTTGGGGAAGAAAGCTTCTGCTCTAGATATTTTGTTTTAATCTAAAGAGCTTCCCCAGATGAAAACCTTTCCTCTTAGCAACCCATAACCATGGCCGTGGGATGTGCTCCCTGCCCCAGGAAGAAATGTAGCCGTGGCCACGGGACTTTTATTAATGGCGGGTTCTTTTTTTTTTTTTTTTTTTTTTTTTTTGACAAGTGAATCAGGCCTGGGATGTAAGCTAGAGGCCCAGTGTGCAGCCAGTGTGGGTGGTGAAGGCTGCATTAGGATAATTGAACCCATTTCATTTCATCTTAAGCAAAGTCAATACCAAAGCTAATGGGATTTTGCTAGGAGCTGCTTGGCCAGAAAGGAGTTGAAAGCAAAGGTGAAAACGTTGGGAGGGAACATGTCCTAAGAGCAGACCAGGAGGGCGTGTCAAAGCACAGCATTTTTGACCAAGTCAGAATTGGCTCTGTTTTTACCTCTATAATTTAGGGTAGGTTAGCAGAACCAGGTATAAAGTGCCCCCTGCTGCCTGACACAGAGAAGTACATTTAAAATGCCCACTTGTTAATAAGAATTGTGTTCTGAGATGCCTGCAGAGAACGCGATGCAAACTGGGGGAATGGCAGCAGACTCAGAAGCCATGAGCATCACAGGTCACCTAGATCCTCTTGCCAACACAGAGATGAAGGCTGATGCAGTGAGAAGCAGCTCTTTATAAAAGTACTGTTTTAGAAAGGAAGAGGGGAAGGGAAGGGAGGGGAGAAAAAAAATTTAAAAATAGATAAAAGTACTATTTTGGGAGATTAAAGAGCTGCCTCGTTACTCCTGCAACGTTGTTTCTAAAGGTATGGCTCACACTTGTGGGCATTGGTGTCACCTGGGAGCTTGTGAGACATGCAGGCTTTCAGTCCTTCCCAAAGTCCAATGAATTAGAATCTGTATTTTACCAAGATCCTCAGGTGATTCACTTGCATGTTTACGTTTGAGAAGCCTTAAACTTGATGTCTGAAGGAGCTTTAACTAACCTGGAGAAGGCCCACTATTCTTAAGGTTTGAATCAAATTGCGTACACTTTGAATAGTAAAAAAACACAACCCAGTAGGAGAGATTAATCCCATTAAGATCACGCATGCCTTGTGTCTCTGTTTTCTTAAGACTTCTCTTTCATACATCCTCACGTTGCACTAGCTCTTTAACCAGAGTCACTTTAACTTGCTGTATTTCACATCACTTGCTATCCTTCAGCAGCAACTAGAATTTGCCAAGCACTGGCAAATCTTTCAAAAGCGGTCTATCCCAGCAAGTTCTGTGACAAGCGTCTGATTTGCTCTCTGGCAGCCTGTGTGTTTACCGGCCTTCCTGTTTGTTCCAGTCTTATCCCTACCTTGCTTATGCCCCGCTGCTGATATTTAAGAGTAGCAACTTGAGCCTGCAGAATTGAGCTGGCCCCCAGTGGCATTGTCACTCTGTTGTTAACCTGGAGTGTTCTTTTCTGCGCCAGGTCAGGGAAGAATGCCGGCTCCTGAACGCCCCACCTGTTCCACCCCGAAGCGCAAAGCCTTTGTCTACCAGTCCCTCCGTCCCTCCTCGCACAGTCAAGCCAGCGCGGCAACAGACTCGCTCTCCCAGCCCCACCTTGTCCTACTATTCTTCAGGGCTGCACAACATGTAAGTCTTCTTGCCAGGTCCCCCTGCAACCTTCTCTTCTCATCTGCCAGGCCACAAGTTCTTGAGAACATTTTCAGGGTTTCTAGGCAGAAGGATGGGGGGGAAAAATGGTTTTTTTGTTTATTTCTGCAATAATTGTACTGGGAGAGCATGATGGGGGCCCCATTGATTTTGAGCTAGGATGGAAGAGCCGATGTCTTGCACAAAAAGATGCCACAAGAATCTGTGAGAAATTCAGCGGTAAAGGCCAACTCGATTCTCTTAGAAACACCCCATGCACTGCCATCCGTTGTCGCATCAGCATCTAGTTTTTTCCTGTTTGACTTTGACAGCAGTCAGCACCTTCAACAGACCAGGAATTGACAGGGTCCATTGGCTCTGTGTTCTGAATGTCCACCTAGACACGAGGCCCTATCAGCATTGCTGCTGGTGGTCATTTCTCCCTGTACGGACTGTCCAGTACAGTGTGCTCATTCTTTTACAGTGTAGGTCATTCCATTGTTGACAAATGGCATGGCTTTTTTTTTTTTTTTTTTTAAGAAATCCTTTCTAACATCGAGTTGAAGTCTATCTACCTCTATGTAACTTTCAACTGTTTCTTATGTCTAGAAAAACAAACAGATCCACCCCACTTCTCTTTGTCAACTCATGAAAATTCAGAATCAGCTATGTTGTAAGTCTTCTTCAGAAGCAGCAGCCTCAGTCCTCTCTGCCCTCTCCCCTGACAGCTGCCAGATCCCTCATCAGCCTGGTCGCCCACCTTTGAGTGTACTCTAGTTTCACTGTCGCTCTTAAAATAGGGCCCCCAGAGCCAAATGCACCACACCCCGTGTGTTCTTTACAATTAAAGTAGCTCTCTTTGCAGGTTTTTTTTTTTTTTTTTTTTTTGGGGGGGGGGTTCTCTTAACATTTAAAGTTTTATGCTAATGTTACTTGATTGTACAGAAACTAAGGCAGAGATAAACTTGTATTTGAATAAATTTCTTCTTACTCAGAGTTTTGAGTGGAAATAGACTCATGGGTAGTAGTGCTGCAGTCACGTCATTGTAGCCCAAGGATGGCAAGCAAGGGGCACCATCACTTTTTCACTCCACCCTCGCCCACTGGAGACATCAGCCATAACGCCTGTTAGTGCAAAGCCCAAACATAACTGAAGACATTTTTCTCATAACGATCCAGGTACCTACTGATAATGATTTTTGTATTAGCTAAAATACTTTTTTTTTTTTCATCTCCAATGTAGGCTTTTAAATCATTTACATAAAGCTAGGTATGGTGGCTCATGCCTGTAATCCTAGCATTCTGGGAGGCCGAGGTAGGTGGATTGCCTGAGCTTAGGAGTTCAAGACCAGCCTGAGCAAGAGCAAAACCCCTTCTCTAAAAATAGTCGGGCGTTGTGGCAGGTGCCTTAGTCCCACCTGCTTAGAAGGCTGAGGCAAGAAGATGGCTGGAACCCAGGAGTTTGAGGTTGCTGTGAGCGATAAGGCCAGGGCACTCTACCAAGGGCAACAAAGTGAGACCCTGTCTCAAAAAAAGAAAACACAAATAAATAAATAAATCATTTACATATGTATCCACAATCACCAACGTATTTAATTAAAGATACTTCTTTTAAAATTCAGTGAGGTTAGCGGGTACTTTATGGAATTTATGTTAAGAATTAATGTATTTTTTTCCCTAGTTATCCTTTCCTACTCATCGGTAATATCTACAAATAATGAAAGCCTTGGGATTTGGCTTTTTTTTTTTTTTTAAATAATACTGATTTTCTGTTCTGTGTTTGCTTTTAAGCAGCGTTACTAAAAGTGACACAAGTCCTTCTGAAAGTGCTCCTGTTTCCTGCTATCCGTGCACCCGAATGAAAACAGATCCTATGGACCTGAAATCCCCATTTGGAAGTCCTTCTACTGAAGCGCTGTCCTCCCGGCTCTCATGGCCCAGCCACTACTCGGCAGCATCAGAGGGCCAGACCAGGAGTGACTTCCTGCTGGATCCAAGCAGGAGTTACAGTTATCCCAGACAAAAGACACCAGGCACACCAAAGAGAAATTTCCCAGCACCTTTTGATTTTGATGGCTGTGAGCTCGTGGCGAGCCCCCCCAGTGCAGTCACTGTAGAATTCAGTAGCAGCGTCTCTGGTTGTCCCAAGTCAGCCAGCTACTCTCTGGACAGCACAGATGTGAAAACTCTTGCATCTGGCACCACAAAGCAGAGTATCTCATGCCCTGCCTTACCCCCCAGGCCCCCAAAGCTAGCGGAAGAGAAAGCTGCCCCTGAAACATCTCCTTTGCCTCTGAAAATTGATGGTGCTGAGGAAGACCCCAAGGCTGGGTCACCAGATCTCTCTGAGGACCAGTATTTTGTTAAAAAGGGCATGCAGGACATTTTCTCCGTCTCCTCCCCTTTCCCATCTCCGCTCCGCCTCCAGCTGGCCCCCAGATCTTGTGGTGATGGTTCCCCATGGCAGCCACCTGCTGACCTGTCTGGACTCTCTATAGAGGAAGTGTCCAAGTCGTTACGGTTCATCGGTTTGTCTGAAGACGTCATATCGTTCTTCGTTACCGAAAAGATTGATGGGAATTTGCTTGTTCAACTAACAGAAGAAATCCTCTCAGAGGATTTCAAATTGAGCAAACTGCAGGTGAAGAAAATAATGCAATTCATTAATGGCTGGAGGCCCAAAATATAGCCAAATGACCCCAGCTGGCATGGAGCAAGACTGATAAATATGTGTTCTAGAAAAGGGTGGGCTGGGACATAAGTTCATGTTTTTGCACTAAAACCTTCTCTGTAAATAGGGATAAGAGAAACTCTTACTATGCAGATTACGTTTTTGAATGGTGAACAGGCTATTTTGTACATCAATAAAAATGCTGTACAGAACACTTGGAGATGTGCCTTGTACGTCACTCAACACTCAGCAGCTGCTAAAAGAAAAAAAAAAAGGCATGTGCGGAGAAATCATTGTTACCCAAGTAGGTTTATCCAAGAAGGTATGATATTTATTACAAAATAGCCAAAGCCGTAGGACATCAGAATCTTAAAAATCACTTTTGAGCAACAGTTCCCTTCTTTCAGGGAGTTGACTTTAAACAATTAACTATATTCTGTACTCTGTCATCTGGATTGCTTAATGCTGTTCTTCTCTTGTGCCTGAAAATGTTAGCGGTATGAAATGTTACATGCTTGGTGAGGATCTTTTATCAAAAGGCATTTTCCAAAGGTCATGTGTTCCTGACATCCTCAGAAATTATGACCATAATAATTTATCTGTAACTGCTGCTAATTTTACTGAGCAGAAAGGAAGCATATGTGTGTATGTGTAAACACAATACACCAGTATGTTTTAAACGTAATTTTTAGTCTGATATTTTAGATATCTGTTCACTTTCAAATATCCATTGAAGTTTAGGAAACTTTAGGTTGATTCTCTTAGGAATAGTGGACAGAATGATTCCAAAGATTCTCAGAACCTGTCACTCGAAGCTTGTTTTTATTTGGCTTCGTCATTAAAAACTTGGAACAAATCAATAAAGAGTTGATTTTTAAGCCCACTGTGGGGCTTATTTTTGCATATAATACTCCGTGATGATATCTGGGGAAATGAGAGCTTTTGTCGAATAATTCTCGGGTTTGAGGGCCTTTTTCCTCTGGTCTCTGTCTAATAGTGAGAAGTCTGAAGAGCCTTTCTTAGAGTGTGTTAAGTGTTCCTAGCTTGCTTCATGCTCTAGAAGAGCTCAGAAATCAGACACACAATCCTTTATTATTACATATGCCACATCTGTTGAGTAATTTTTAAAATATCAAGAGGAGGACTTGTTTATTTCATAAACATCTTCCTGCCTCCATCCCCCCCAAAAATTACATTATTACTATACTTTTATTCCAAGAATTCCTAGATTAGTCTGAGAATTTTTGCTAAATGTGATTAAATGTTCCAGAACATAATTGTTCTTGATTTTCTGGAAGAATATAAATCTTAGAGAAGTTTTAGTTCTTTAAGCAATGCATCATCCAGCAGTCCCACCACCACTCCAGTCTGTCCCCAGATTATAGATGTTCCGTTATGGCTGAGGTGCACCTGTCTCCTTTGGGGTGGGGTAGTTCAGTCAACAAGGTGACAGCATGACTTGCAGGATTGGGCTATATTTTATCATCTCCTCTTCCAGCTCAGCAGAATAAATAAATTTAAAGACCCACCAGTCTAGTTTTGTAGATAGATGTCTTTATTCCTTCACATTAGGAAGATATTTTTAACCCTTCTCACAATTTGGAATTGAAGTGAATTGATTGCTATTCTGATGTTCCACCTACGCCTCCTTTATTTAAAATATTTTTTTTCCTCCTAACATGTCTCCCAAAATGTAAATACTGTATCCTTCAGAAGTAACTGACAGATCTGTGGAGGAGTGTCAGGTACCAACCACACTCCCAGGACCTGAAACCCAGGAGATTTTCATGGTTAGACGCCGTCCTCCTATATGAGGGGAACTACCTCCCTCAATAAAATTAACCTTTCAAAACTCCTTTTTTAAAACAGAAATAGACAAGATGCATTTGCCAAGCTGCACATTGTCATTGGCAGACCCTTGCTGAATCAGTTTTAGCACTTGAATAAAATTCTCAAATTCAAGAGAGGAGGAGCAGGGATGGTTTGGGGTTTAGATGAAGGTTGCCCCACCTAAACAACTGACTGTTGTTTCTTTTGCAAGAACTTTACACAAGATAGAATTGTTTTCCTTCTGTTCATGTGTTTGTTCTAGCTCTTGGCGTATTTATATGAAATCTGTATTGATTGGCAGTAGGGAGACTCCCTGAGAGCAGGGACTGTGGCCTTCGAATCATGGATGCATTAGCCAGTCATTGGGCACAGTCTGGTATCACTCTGATGCTGGGAAAAAGAGGGCCCCTGCCCTGTTGGAACTCATGTTGTTTATATTTAAAATCACGGTTGCTGAGACCATGTATGTGTGTGTAAGGGAGATATGAAACCCGGGCAGCTGGATGATTGAGAGTTACTGTGTCCTGTCTTTAAGGAATCCACCAATGGAAGAAATGCATCTGTATTTAAGGGTATGATTCACAAGCACCACGTGACCCTCACAACACGGAGTGTGTTGAAGGCACACTGTCTCTCATTGGCTAGTTGGGGGGGGGGGGTCTGTAACTTTTTAAATTGTACTAAATACCTTCTGGCATTGTACTAAAAGAAATGACACGGCCAGGCCTGAGCCGCACACCTGTCTGAAGGACCTTGGCACCCTGACGAGACAAGGCATCCGGGACCCGAGAGAATGACGGCAAGGAAGGCAGAGGAGGGTGAGGAGGAGGCAGCCCTTCCCGCTCCCCCTCCCGAGAGCTGTGATGTCTGCAGGAGACGTGATGGAGAGATCCCAGCACAGACCCTTTCTGCACAGGCAGGTCAACACTGGGTACAGCTCCTTCTGGCAGGTTCTCTATAACTGGAACAGTAACCATAATGTGTGGGAGGGGCCGGGAAGTGCCTGTCTACGCAAGACCTTTTGGAGGTCCTTACATTCATGGCAGGAATCATCACAGCACCCCTCAGACAAGAAAATCAGCAATAAACCAAGCCAAACAGCTAAAAAGTTCAATGTGGACCTGACTCGTGTTGGGGAAAAGAACACAAATACCCACAGATCAGTTCCTTCTCAGAATCTTGTAAACGCCCACAAATTCTCTCTTCTTTAAAGTTGAGCTGCCTCAACTTTATGAACTGTGAAATTTACACTTAACATTCTTTCAATCCCCAAATACCATTCAAGTTTACAAAATTGCGGGAAGCTGCCCATTCGGCTACATTGCTTTGTTTATTCTTGTCTCGTGTAGAAATACAACAACCTTCCAGGAAATATTGTGACAATCCCTTTCAACTGTTTTCAGACAAACGCATAAACAGCCTCTGTCCACATTCCAGAGCCACCTGTACATCATCCATGCAGCTCCCTGAGAAAGTCAGGACTTGGGTGTAGGTAAATACAGGGGCCTTCATTTTCCACACATTTTGTGTAAGTTACTACTCACTGTGTCCCGTGAGTGTAAGATTAACATTTTGAATCACTGGAAAATCCTCCAAAGAACCTAGTGAACTGTTCAGAGGAAATTTACATTTCACTCTGCGAAGTTTAAAAATCTGCTGTTGAACATGAGAGATTTTTAGAAACATGCCCATTATATCAATTTCCACTATTTTTCAAGTAATATAAATGCACCAGGCTGCCACAGCAAGAAGAATAAAAGGGCCAGAGTTTGAATGATGGGAAGTAGGACTTTTATACGGTGGAGTTGTAATATTATAGTATCATTATGGCCACATCATGTTAAATCACATTGTTTCATCTTCCAGACTTGGTGTTTTAAAATTTGTCTCATTGTGTTAGAGAAGGAGTAAATGTGATTTCATCTAAAACTATACAAATAATCTTCTGTAATTTTTGCTGGTCTAATTTTTAGGTTATAAATTTTGTAATAGAGCTTACCAGATCCCGGATTTCCCTTGTTTACAGTCTAATGTAGTAGAGCTCAGATAAACTGTAAAGCTTTTCACCCACTTTTATATTAAGTTCCATTTAAAATGTTGTGTAAGCTAAGCCTAAAAATCGAATTCAATTAAGAATTTGGGGGAGTTTTCCTTAAACAGAAATGTATTCTTTTCAAAGAATTTTGTAGCCATCTTTACGGTTTCTTTGCTTGGAAAACTTGTTAACCACTAGTTAATGGTTCATTACTTTCCAGAGCATTATCTAATGGGCCCAATGTGTACCTCAAGATAAACACGGTATGTCATGTCTGAAAAAAATTCGTTGTCTGTTGATTTAAATGGTTCCAAAATGTCTATAAATAAAGACATTTTCAAAGTCACTTTTCTTGTGGTTTTTCCTCAGTGAATCTTTCCCATCCTCAGTAAGGACCAGGAAAGCTGTCTGAACTGCAGTCCGCACTCGGCAGGCTCATTCTGTGTTAGTAAGAGAGGGAAGACAGTGGCGAGTGGACGTGGTCAGAAGATGCTGATGGCACTCAGAATCCAGTACCTATGTGGTCAGGAGACAAAGCAAAAGATGAATACAGATGAATGATGAGCTTAACAAAAATTGCATGTATTGGGGAGAAGAAAAGAAATTACAGATTCACATTTCTTTGGCTTACATCCAGTTTATGTAATTGCAACTAGCATTAACAGTGGGCAGAGATGGTTGGGGCTACTGAAGAAAGGGAACATCCTTATTATTATGAGCATTATGCATTGAGCATGCTGCAGCATCCATTGGTAAGTTTACAGATGGAGAATTCCAAGGGGAAGTTTGTTGAGAAAGCTTTTCTTTTACTTGGAATAATGTGAAATCCCTTCCCAACATTTATGCCCTGAATCTTCCTATCTTCTTTTACTAGACTAAAAGCATCCCCCAAATCATCCGTTCCATGTTATACTTAAGCCTTTACCCTCCCCTCCTATTTTATAAGAATAACACCTGTGACTAAACACGTACGTAGGTGGCGAATTTGCTGGATTTCAGGAATGTGCACCAGAAGAACCTATCAGCTCAACATGGGGATCTACCTGCAGCCCTTGGTGGACGCTAGGACATTTGATTCCCCAAATCGATACTGCAAAGTAAATTTGGGGGTAGAAATAAGTTGGGTTAGAATCAAATGTCTTCCAATTCCTTACATAACTAAAGTTAGATAAAGCAGATCACTGAAAACAGTAAGTGTGGATAAGTTATTTCACTGAATAGATTCTTGTACATCCTTCAGGACTTACCCAAGTATCAACCCCAAGGTGATTGGGTTTCACCTTTCCACACTGATACAGCTCCCTGTGCCTGTCTCTGCCCCTTATGAGCTGCAAGCTCCTTGGTATCCAGGGCTCGTGTCTACACTATCGGATCTCCAGAAGTCAGTGCTGCTCGAGGTTCTGTTGATCGACAGCATGAACACCATCACGTTCCTGAGCCAGTCTTCCTGTCATCAGGACCCAGAGTCTGCAGACACAGGGCAACAAAACAAAGCAAGGGCAACAAAACAAAGCAAGGTCAAACGGATGATCCCAGTGCAACTCATGCTTGTGATAAAATATTTGAGTGGACTAAAAGAGAGCTAGATGGGAACTTGTTTACAGATCCCAGGTTGAGTTTGTGTTGCTTGCAAGTGAGTAAGTTTTTGTAACAATTTAAGTCAGTGATCTCCATTTACTGATTAAAAAAAAAAAAAAAATGAACTCAAAAGACCTGTGTGTTCCATGGGTTGACTCAAATATTAGCTCTGAAGACACGTGCACCTGAAAAGTAGTAGATAACGCTCGAAAGACCTACATAAGAGTGGTCTCAGGGCCAGACGCTGTGATGGGTGAAGATAAGAAACACAGGTTCTGTGTGCTCAAGCCAGGAATGCAGCTGGCCGGGAAACGTGACGCAGAGCATAGACGTTTAGAGCCAACGGTGGCCTTGCAAATGACATTATTCCTCCTCTTACCTTCTTAGGTGTGAAACCCCTGGAGGGTGGGTGATGTGCCACAGACCACTTACATATTGCAATAGAACCATGGCTGGAAATAAAATCTCCTGGTTCATTCCATCACAACACTGCCTCCCAATGTCCTCTACTTTTAAATTCCAAAAATAACTTTTAATGTTTTTGTGTTTTTTTTCTTCAGTGCAGGAGGCAAATTCTCAACTAATACTCCCCGGTCAGTGCTAGGTAGAAATCGAGAGAAACCTCTCCTGCTTATGACATAGAGGCTCTGAGCACATATGCTTTCTGGTTTAAAAGAATGACTCAGACAGGTGTCAAACAGAATGACATAAAATAGATTCAGCACACACCCCTTTCATCCTGCTGTATCCAGGTAACCTAGGAAGAGTTTGCAAACTGCTGCACCTAGGTAGAGAAGCGGCTGTAGTACTACATATGGCCACACGGTGTCAGGCTTTCCCCCCTCAGTGACCACCAGAGGATTCCGGTCAGCACAAATTGTCTGTTCTTCCATCTTGGAGGGCTCAACCTTCCCATCAGTCTCTTTTCAGTTTTCCTCAGTTAGCCAAAGGCAGCCAAAGGAAGTTATGGAGAGGAACAGAAATGACTCAGGGAAGGTAAGGAATTTGAAAGTGGGGTACTGTGTTTTGTCAAGTCAGATGTCCACTGGGGAAGAGAGAGAGGGATTTTCAAAGTGCAGAATTGACCCGACCTATGTCTTGCTACTTCTTGATTCTCAGTCTCTGGAATTTTGAAAATGAATAGTGCGAGTCAGAGTTCCGGATTAAAGAGAAGTTGTGCTTTTTTATTATAATTTCATTAGTTGGTTTTGAGCACAAAAATCATCAACCTGAAACAAAAATCTATCAAGTATTACAATGAAGCTGACCTTCAAGTTCAGGTTGAGAGGCACATCTTTAGCCTCTTGCTCCACCTTCAAAGTCAAACTATTAACTCGCCTAGAGGGAAGGACAAAGAAAAAATAAATCCTAAGAATTATTTGTAGAATAATTGAACTATAGGTTTTACATAAATGTGTGTGTACTTCATTGTTAATGCTTTTTATTGTCAGTAGCACAATTACTTGCAAATGAAAGCAAATCTCTCTTTTATTTTATTTATTTTTTTGAAACAGAGTCTCACTCTGTCACCCTTAGTAGAGAGCTGTGGCGTCATAGCTCATAGCCACCCAGATTCCTGCGCTCAAGCAATCCTTTTGCCTCAACCTTCTGAGCTGCTGGGACTACAGGTACCTGCCACAATGCCTAGCTAGTTTTTCTATATTTTTAGTAAGGATGGGGTCTCTTGCTCAGGCTAGTCTCAAGTTCCTAAGCTCAAGTGATCCACCCTCCTTAGCCTCCCACACCTAGAATAACAGGTGTGAGCCACCACGCCCAGCCCAGATAACTGATTTTTATAAATACAGCAAACTACCAACAATTTCATTTTTCGTAATTTAAGTTGCCATTTTGAAGCAGTACAATTGCCAGTTAAAGTTTTCATATAGCTATATTTATCTGTTTTTATTGTACTTCAGTGATTCATGAACAAGGGTTGTGGAGAAATGTGCTTTCTCCGAGAGTGGACCACAGATGGCAGAAACTCAGTTCTCACCATAAAATGGTCTGTTCTGCTAGTTTTATGGGTTTGGGCTTTTTTCTTTTCAATTGCTACAAACATAGACCCTTTACTTTTGGTTTCTTGTCTATACAAAGACCTCAGAATTATGATAGCTTTGAATGCATATCCTATTGGCCCCCATCGAAAAATGGAAAAGTTTAAAAATACAAATTTTCATTTTACCATGGAAGCAGAAGTAATCTTGAGAGGTCGCATGACTGATCTCCTATCCTTTGAGGCAGGATCACTCATGAACCCACTTCGTCTCAAATTCTGAACCCTGGATAGGAATTAGATCCTCTCACCCTGTGATGATCTAATCCTCCAGCGTGGGAGGAACTGTTCCTGCCTCAACAGTCCTTCCTTCTCTACCTCATTTTGCAACTTAAATTGTTTCCCTAATTTTATGGTACATGAGGTATATCTCAGGTTTACAGTTTCTAACGTTCACCTATTCCTTACTGGAGATAAAATGCAAATCAGGTCATTTTTGGTCATATTCTTTCTCAGACCTAAAGACTCTTAACTTTTCTTTCTAGTTTCCTATTAGATGAAAATAGCCCTCGAGCTCTTGCCACCGTGATACCAGTTACCTGGGGCATAAATACGGAGAAATCAGATTCCCTTACACTGGTCATGCTGGATGACAGGAAGATGTGGGGTCATTTGTTCTAGCAGAAGGAAAAGGCAATCTGTAGAGATACCGCGATTGTAGTTACTTCTTATAAAGGACTATGATCCATGGATCAGTTAATCATTGCTAGTATGTTATTTGGAAGGCTGAAATAACAAACTTATCTATCACAGATAGCTCACTGTAAAAGAATAGTTTGAAATATGGAATGGAAAATGAAGCGCACGTTCTTATTCAGTTAGCTATTAGGTATGTCTCACCAGTGGTAATGCCTGAGGAAATAAACACTGTTGTTTACCCTTGCCAGCTTTTTTAAGAAGTGCACTGTTTATGTCTTTGTCTTACTATGTTGCCAATATCGACCAACTTCAGAGCATCCGCTGGCTTTGCCCCTCCTGACTGCTACCCGGTGTCAGGGCATGATGTGTTTAGAAGGAGTATACAGGAGAAGTCAGCAGTCGCTGCTAGAGAGGGGGCTTTCTGTGTACACAGTGAGCCCTCAGAAATCTTTGGGGATCCCTACACCCCTTTCCTGTGGGGATTATCTCACTGCCAGACTCCTATCTCCTGACCCAGCTCAACTGCTCTCTGAAAGGAAGGATCCCATCTGCTCGGCCTTATTCTGTTCTGGGTTTCTTCTCACATCTCTTTTCCTGGGAGTTCTTAGATCTTTACTCAGACTTAGCCCAAATTTTGTATTTCTCTGAATTCCTTTGTTGCGGTCTCATTCTATCTGGCTAGCTCATGGTGATGCTTTAAATTATATTCCCTAATGCAATGTTCATAAACATGTTTTTATTCACAGCCAAAGACATCCACCAGGTGAGCAGCATAAAAGGAATTCTGTGGATCTGAGAGGCAAATGGAAGGCTGTCCGTGGGTGTGTGGTTTGTCCAGGTATATTCATTGAAACAATTTGGGTAATGTGCCTAACATCACTCTGAAACAGTATACATTTACCTTTGCAATAAATAGTAGATGAAAATGAATATGAAAGGCAGGTTAGAAATTACTTCTATACCAATGAAATATCTTATCAGCCAATTCCCCCTCTTCCTGCAATGCCCCTTAGGGACATTCCCCGAATGTGTAGGAAAAAGTGTATTTCACTTCTCCCAGGTTGACCAACACAGTTCTCAGATTCTCAGCCCTGGCCACAGCACCCACCCCTGCCATGACCACAGGGTCACTCCCAGTCAGTCAGTACCACCGAGAGCTCCTGGGCACAGCCTGTTTAGACAGCTGCTCCCACACACAGGAGCCACTGAGATGTGCATGTGGGCACGTCCTGACTCCAGTGTGGCCGCCTCTCCCGGCCCCACAGGGTGAGGTTCTGTGTGCAGCCCCATCAGGGAGTTACGGATGTGTTGTCTTCTGTCCCGGGTGTCCATCAGGTACAGAACGTAGACCCACACATATGCCATGAGTGAGCATTCCCTCAGAGCCTTATAGTTGAAACCCATGAAGAGGAATAAGTAGGGCCAATAATAAGCACAGACAGACCTCTTCCTATCTGTCCCCACCAACGCCCCGCAGGAGCTTTGCAGCACTCCCAGTGGACGTGCGGTTGGCTTTCTACTCATGGCTCCGCCCTTCTCATCAGGATGTGGCCTGAGGAGTATTTATTTCTTTAATAAAAATAATTTAGCACCTTTAGAGTCATCCCAATCCTGAATTTGAAGTGGAGCTCTACTCCTTATGTGTGTGTGACAATGGCCTTAATCTTTTAATCCATAAGATGGTAATAACGCATGGTAATAAGTGCCTCTTAGAGTTCCAAAAATTAAATAAATTGATGTGTGTAAAGCTATTAATATGCCACTTAGTTCAAAGTGAGACGTGGTTCCATTTTAAAACAGAATTGAGCCTCTTTAGAAATGGGAGAGAAGATAGCAGAGGAATAACTTACATATTCCGTCTATTCACTCACTCAGCAAATACTTGCTGAGCATATAATAAGTTTTTAGCCCAGAGGTAGATGCTGAAGCTGGTCTAGTGCACAAGGCACAGTCTCGTCTGCATGCTGATGGTTTGCAGTGATAGCGATAGGAAACAATCATTTACTGAATATTCACTGTACGTCATTCTTAAACACAGGAAATCACATGCATTATTCCATTTAATTTACACAGCAGCAATAGGAAGTAGCTACTGTTATTCCCATTTTTATAGATAGTAAAATGGCATCAAAGAAGGATAATTGATCCAAGATCACAGAGCAAGTAAGTGGCTGATCCTGCGTTCAAGCCCGTCTTTCTGACCCAACATCAAGCTCTTATAAGGGGACACATACAAGGGGCTCTGGGAGCTCAAAGAGGGAGGCCTTCACCGTGTCCTAGAGCTCAGAGGGGGAGGACTTCACCATGTCCTAGAGCTCAGAGGGGGAGGACTTCACCAGGTCCTAGAGCTAAAAGAGGGAGGACTTCACCGTGTCCTAGAGCTCAGAGGGGGAGGACTTCACCAGGTCCTAGAGCTCAGAGGGGGAGGACTTCACCAGGTCCTAGAGCTCAGAGGGGGAGGACTTCACCATGTCCTAGAGCTCAGAGGGGGAGGACTTTGGTGGGTTCTAGAGGCCAGAGGGGGAGGACTTCACTGAGTCCTAGAGCTCAGAGGGGTCTCCTGAAGGAAGTGGCATCTAAACAGGAACCTGG
Organism: Loris lydekkerianus; assembly: GCA_963574355.1. Taxonomy (NCBI): domain Eukaryota; kingdom Metazoa; phylum Chordata; class Mammalia; order Primates; family Lorisidae; genus Loris; species Loris lydekkerianus. The sequence continues at coordinate 45,517 of CAUYPK010060123.1, read as the reverse complement.
AGGGTTAGTAGGAATTAGGAAGGTGAAGGGAAGGTGGGAGAGGGCGTTTTATACCCAAGGGAATAAAACAATACAGTCCTCCCTTAGTATCTGAGGGCACTGGTGCCAGTTACACAGAACTAAAACCCAATTACAGCAGCCCAGGAAGGAAGGCAGGAAGGCAGTTTAGGACCTTTGCAGCTGCTCAAGGAACCAGGGCCCTTCAGTTGTCTTGCAGCACTTCCCTCTCCAGGAGCTTTCATCCTCACTGTCACAGCTGCAGACATTGGCTTCCAAGAGAACAAAAGGTTGGGAGGATAAATGACTAAAGACACATGGCAACTGAGTCTGTCTCTTTTTAATCAGGAGCATATTTCCCAAAAGCTCCACCTCATTGATATCTGTGGCCAAAGCTAGGTCATATGATCTGCTGCAAGAGTCACAAAGGCAAGTATTTCTAACTCTGAACAAATAGTGGCTCTGAGCTAGAAAGAAAAGGCATCACACATTGGACAGGCAACCAGCAGTGTTTGACAAGGCATGTAGTAAATATTTGTAGGGCCAGGCATGGTGGCTCCAACCTGTAATCCCAGCACCATGGGAGGCCAAGACTGGATGCTGGCTTGAGAGCAGAACAGAAGTTTGAGACCAGTCTGAACAAGAATGAGAACTCATCTCTACTAAAAATAGAAAAATTAGCTGGGCATGGTGGCACATGTAGTCCAAGCTACTGAGGTGGCTGAGGCAGGAGGATTACTGGAGCCCAGGAGTTTGAGGTTGGTGTGAGCTGGGCTGACACCACTATATGCTAGGTGGGGCAACAGAGTGAGACTCTGTCTCTAAATAAATAAATAAATAAAGTTTTAAAATTTAAAACAAGTAAGTATTTGCATCCTCGATATTGACTATAGGAATGTAGACTATCCTGGTAGAGATATCTTTTTATTTATTTATTTTTTTTGAGACAGAATCTCACTCTGTTGCCCAAGCTAGAGTGTGTTGGGGTCAGCTTAGCTCACAGCAACCTCAAACTCCTGGGCTCAAGCGATCCTCCTAGCTCAGCCTCCCAAATAGTTGGGCCTACAGGTGCCTACCATGATGCCCTGCTACTTTTTCTATTTTTAGTGGAGATGGGGTCTCATTCTTGCTCAGGCTAGTCTTGAACTCCTGAACTCAAGGGATCCTCCCACCTCAGCCTCCCAGTGTACGAGGATCTTGGTGCCTAGCCTGGTGGAGATATTCTTGATACATGACTCAGAAGTTAAGGACAGAACTCATCTCTAGAACAAGTTAGGTTATTCACTCTCTGGGGTCACATTCTTATTCTTGCCTGTATATTCAGTTGTCTCAAACCCATCAGCAATTTTTAAGAAACGCTGCCTATTATGTTGTACCTTCTAGAAATACATAATGCATGTTTGTATATTAAAGGTTCTGGGAAATAATATTAATAAAAACCTATTTGACTGTATTCTACCTAATATTTCTCCAACATTCCTCAGAGCATGCTTTAGGAAATGCTGGTCTAGGGCAGTATCTCAAAATCATCTAGTCTAGTTCCCCTTGGCTGTGTGGTGTAATAAGAATTAAGCTGTTGGCAAGGTACGGGAAACCTGGGGTGTCCACTTAATGTTTAGTAAGCGCAGGGCCAGTTTCCTGGCCAGTCACACAGGGCCTCATGCTTAGAAGTTTCCCACACAGAGGTTAATTCTGTGCTGTTGCACTGCTGCCATCTGAAATTCTCAATTTTTGAACAAGGGACTCCTTATTTGCATTTTTCACTGAGGCCCCTCACTGAAATTTGCATTTCTCTCAGACCACTGTAGCTGGTCTGAGAGAAACAGAATAAATATTACAAATATGAGATACATTTTTAGCTTTTTCCTATTTCAGAAGAAGCAGTTGCCTGCTAATTTAAATATTTGCCTTTCTCCCTGAAATATATAAACATATATGAAAATGCTAGAACATAAAAGTGTCCTCTTATTCCACCCTCCCCCGCTCTTTTTTTGAGGGAAGGCAAGGTGGTATGTCAAGTTTATATCAGACATAGTGAAAAAATAAATTATCCTCTCTTTGTTGTCATAAATGGATATGAAGAACTTAAAGTAAACTTTTTTTAAATAGTAGAACAATTAAAGCTACTAGTCTTTCAGTGTCTTGGAGAAGGGAATTGTGTCTTACTTACGTAGGTATGTTTAGCATATGGCACGGAACACAGAATAGCATAGTGCCCAGGTGGCCAGTTGATTGAATTATCAGTTGATGACTGGATGAATTTTTTGATGAGGCCTATGCAGAGATTAGAAAAACTCCCCAGATGGCCGGAGCTACCACTCAGGCACACACTGCAAATTCTGTGGATGCTCAGGCCCTGTGCTTCTAGCACCCTTCCTTTCGGTCCAGTTTATTTGGGGACCTGGGATTTAAATTATGCCAGTGAGTAGGAGCTAGTCATCTGACCACAGTGAACCCGCTCCCCACCTTTCCCTACAAAGAAGCAGCAACCACAAATCTAATTCATCTTCCACATCGCAGGAAACACCTAAAAACAGGAACATACCTTTGACAGATGGAGGTAGGTTAAATATCCCCTCAATCAGAAATTTATTTTGAATTCTCTGGAAGTGAACAAGAATGATACAATGGGGAGGTGCCCAGAGCTCCGTGGGTAGGGTGCCCGACACACACACTGAGGCTGGCAGGTTCGAACTCAGCTGGGCCAGCTAAACAACAATGACAACTGCAACAAAAAATGGCCGGGTGTTGTGGCGGGCACCTGTAGTCCCAGCTACTTAGGAGGCAAGAGAATCACTTAAACCCAAGAGTTGGAGGTTGCTGTGAGCTGTGACTCCACGACTTTTTACCAAGGGTGACATAGTGAGACTGTGTCTCGAAAAAATAAAGGAATGACACAATGGTAGTAACAAACTTATTCATACAACAAAAACAAACAAACAAAAATAATGAAGCTAATTTCTTCAACCTTAGCTCCAGGCAAATACCATGCGGGGTGTTTAATTTCTTTTTTCACTGTTCTACCATTTTCAGTCCAAAATGTATTCATGCTGTTGAGTCTAACCACCGCAGCCTTCTTTAATGGAATGTAATAAGGTATTACAGACCTTGTGGGAAAAAAAATACGGTGTATTCTGTAAGAGTAGTTAATGAGTCAGTGTGCTTCTCTATCCAGGATAATACATGTCTGTCTTTGACTTTGAGAAGCTTAAACAGAGTCTTGGGAACAGTATTGAAGGACTAAAATTGCCTTCAGGAAGCAAGAGCCAGGCTTTCATTTCTTTGAAAGAGGAAAGTTAAGCCCAAAGGAAAAACAAAAAACATAAAAAGTGACAAGCCTTGTATATTAGCAAAAAGAGGGAAAGAGATTCTTTGTCATTATTTGTCATGTAAAGTGGCAAGATATTGACCCAACAGGGACTGACCTTTTCACTGGGAGGAAAGAGTTGCCATTTAGATTATTTTTCTGAGGTCAGGAACTTGGTCTTATCTTCCTACCTCCCCCGCCAATGCAGCAATTTACATCAGCAGTGGATATTGGGTAGTATTGTTTCCTTGGCAGGTGAGAGGCTGGGGGAGAGCATGGTTGGTTTGGTGGATTGAAATGTAGCAAATTTTTCTCTTTTCTTTTCCAAAGTTATAGCAACCTCTTTCTCCTGGTCACCATCCCATAATGCCTTATCCCAGTGCTGCTGTCAACATGGTTGGCCCCAGCACACATGTCTTCTTACTGGTCCTGGAAAGCCATTCCCCTCCAGGAAGCTTCCCATCTTTTCCCTGGACCGTGTGCACCTATGTCTTAATCATCTTAGTTCTGGTGTCCCAAGACTGTCCCACCTGCCCTTCAGCCTGTCCCCCAGAGACTACATTCAATAAATATTTGTCATTGAGTTGCTGAATTTAAGAAAATTGCATATTTTAATTCTGCTTTTGAAACCAAATTCTTCTTTAACTAATGTATTTAAAAAGAAAGGTAAATGTTTGTCAAAAGTATTAAATGTGTTGAGTTAGTTGTACTTGTTTACTTAAGAAATCTTTTTTTGTACTTAGAATTGAGGCCTACATTTAGTTGTCAAGTCAATGAAATAATCTGTCATGACCTTTAAAAAAAAGCACCCACAGTTGCTAGCTTTTTTAGTTTTTCTTTCTCTTTTCTTTTCAAAGTGATAAAAAGAAGTTCTCAACTTAATGAATATATAATTCTCTCTAAATTATAATGTGATTTACTTTTTACGGTCTGAAGCATTTGCCTCTGTTAGGTTTCTTTCTCTCCCTGTGTGAACAACGAGGTGCATTGTGCTTGATTCGCCTTAAAGCAGAAGGAACATTAGCAATCATCTGAATCATCTTTAATTCCTACAGGCCATTTCACAGAGGATCGCTTTACCAGTTCCTTCTTTGCAAAGTTTTAAGAAAGCACAGGTCTAAAAACAATGCACATAGAATGTCTGAGATTCAGAGAAGACAGGCAAAGGTTAACAAAAATACAAAGGAAAGGGATTTAACTCATTCCATTTTATGGAAAGCAATTTCCAATTAGTTTCTCTGTTATGAAGATAACTTCATCCAAGCATTTATTTAATAGTTAATTAGCAGCATGTCTGAAAAGATTTCTGCAGCTAAGAAAACACCAGGCCATAATCCTAGCTAATAATATCAAACTGATGAGCAAAGCCGCATAGCACCTACGTTTTCAGCTGATGGTGTGGCAAAGATCATGAAATTCTGCAAAACTCAATCTAAAGTGAGTTATAAATCGCACTGATACCAGCTAATGGATAATGAGATTCTATTCTAATGTTGATAATGTGCATTGTAAGTGTTTCCTGTTTCTTAAATAGGATATCTTTGACCATTTAAACAAGTCTTTAGCACCAAGCATCCACAGACATGAGTATATTAAAAAGCCCATTTTGTGTGTGCCGCTTGGAGGTAATGAGAAAGTGCTTCTCAATGGGATGCGATAAGAGGAGACATCAATGTCTTATTAATAGGTGAGAGCATGCTGAGTTAATAGTGCATTGATAACTTATTTTTATTGTCCCCTGCTCACCACGCTTGTGTGATTCGATGATGTAATATTAGCAAGAAAACAAAAAGCCAAACCAGCACAATTACCATGTCATCAATTTTTGGTATAAAAATGTGTTTGCCTCTCATTGGAAATATTTTTTATCCTTGAGAACATCGTCTGACCTTTTCACAAATACCCTGTGTCTAACATATCAACCCTCTACCACTTGTCTCCTCATTCCCTACACTGTTATCCAGCTCTGAGTCCCAAGTCTAGCTACTGAAAAATTCAACAAACACTCTAACCATTCTGACTCCATTATCTCAATCTCCCTCCAGTCTAGGCTATTGCCCTTTTATTCTTTAAGCAAGGGCTCAAAGGCCAAGCAGAACTCAAGCAAAGGCTTCCAGGTGCTTTTATCTGTCTAAGAACTTGCGATTGTCAAATCTGCAACCATCACCAACTCTGTCCCCCTTAATTCCAGACATTTGGGGGGACACAAAAATACATGTGACTCAGTATTCATCCCTGTCTAGTTGGGGAGAGTGGACATTGAACATGCACTTATTAAAAACCTATTCCATGAGAGGCACTGCTAGCCACTGACAAAACGAAAAATGGAAGACTCAGCTTGTCCTCAAGGGGCTTAAAGTAGAGAACAAAGGGATAAACATGGAAATAAATTAATATCTCAAAGTTAATACCTCAAAATGGTCTAAGCACGATGATAGAAGTATTAAGGATTTTGAGAGGAATACCAGAAAGGAGATAGTTATTGAGAGGCGGAAGATACCACACAGGTGGGGATGGTGGAGAAATTTTCAAGAGTAGGCTTTTAGCTTTCAACACCTCCCTTGACCAGTCATTTCAAGAATGCATTAAGACTACATTAAGAATATTTGGCTCGGCTCGGTGCCCATACCACAGTGGTTATGGTGCCAGCCACATGCACCAAGGTGGCAGGTTCGAACCCAGCCCAGGCCAGCTAAACAACTGCAACAAAAAAATAGCCGGGCGTTGTGGCTGGCGCCTGTAGTCCAAGCTACTTGGAAGGCTGAGGAAAGAGAATCGCTTAAGCCCAAGAGTTTGAGGTTGCTGTCAACTGTGACGCCACAGCACTCTACTGAGGGCGACATAGTGAGACTCTGTCTCAAAAAAAAAAATATATATATATATATATATATATATTTCGGTGGCTGGGCTCAGTGGCTCATACCTGTAATCCTAGCCCTCCAGGTGGCCTGAGGTGAGAGGATTGATTGAGGGCATTTGTTCAAGACCAGCCTGAGCAAAAGTGAGACCCCCGTCATTACAAAAAATAGAAAACTTAGCCAGGTGTGATTTTGCCTATAGTCCCAGCTACTCAGAAGGCTGAGGCAGGAGAATCACTTACGGCCAGGAGTTTGAGGTTGCTGTAAGCTATGATGACACCACCCCACTCTAGCTGCGGCAACAGTGTGAGACTCTGTCTCAAAACAAAACAAAACTATATATATATGGGTGTGTGTGTGTGTGTGTGTGTGTGTACATATATATATATTTCTAAAGAATACCTATTTCCAGAGTATACGTCAGTATTCCCCACATTCATGCTGCAATTTATTTGCATTTCCATTTAATTGTCACCTTTAGGAAGTTTGATTGGACTTCCCAAAATAAAGTAGCCACAGAGTCACTCTCTTTCATATAACCATATAAGCATCATTGCCTAACACTTGTCAAAATCTCCTGTTTTTTCTTACAGTTTAGTCTTTTTCCTGTAAGTTGAAAAGAAGCTGGGACCTTATTTTCTGCCACATCCCCAGTGTCCCCAGAATGGTTAGTGACACATAGAGTTGCTCAATAATAATTTCAAATGGATGAATGATAAATTCACAGCATTTTCTTAATCAGCTCTTTGTGGACAGGCCATTTTCCCTTTCTCAAATCTCCAGTTCTACCCATTTTTCCCCACCCTCATCAATATCCAGTATTATTCACAGGAAAGTAAGCTTTACAACTGCGAATGCTGGTGACGCCCTCCCAGGTGCTTAGAGGCCTTTTCAGAGGTCGCAGTTATACTCAAAGCCTGTGACATACTCAAATTCAGGCTAAGTATGTACATATATCAAATTATGATAGTCATTTTTAAATAATAAATAATGTAAACTATATAAGAAAATAGATTTTGGATTGTAGAGAAGTATTGTCTTTTTGCCGTAAGGTCTTTTAGTTCAAATTTCATGAGGTTTGGAATTGGGGCTGATGTGTTTTGCTTAATTCTCAATATTTTATGTCAAACAGAAGGACTGTCATTCTGAGAAGAGAGAAAACGGCACAATTTTATTTGATAGGCAAGTGAAAAATGTCCCCTGAATATTATTTAGACCTAACTAGCTAATAATTATAATAAAACAAATGAGATATTATCTCTGCTCTAAAGCCTCTTTCTAAAAAACAAAATGAGTTTTTATTTTTTTGTTTTAGCATGCCTTTGATTGTGCCAATCTATTGGATTCATTGCAGAAATATTTACTGAGTTCTCCCAGGTCTTTGGAGCAGCAGGGGTGGGGCAGAGATGGGCCCCTTTAGGTATGTAAAGAGGAATAAAAGCCTCAAGAACCCTAAAACCTAGCTTCTTACCATGGGTTCTAGAACATGTCCATATAAACATTTCCTATTTAAATGTGCATGCCTCGCTTCACTTTGTTTCAATATTAAAAATGAAACGCAGTCAGGGACGGCCGTGCTGCCGTGGCAGGAGCTCCCCCAGCCTCTAACACCGTCATGGCTCCAGTTTTCCTGGCTGCCTTCTCCGAGGGAAAATTAGCAGAGCATCTGTTGCACTGAGCTCGAAAACCAAAACGTCCTCTGCTGCTCTAGGAGATAACATCCACAGAGGGCTGAAAATCGAAATAAACGGAACAGAGGCCTGCGGATTGTTCATGTTCAAATTAGCCTGCAGGAAAGCCGGAGGAACCCGTCAGCCATCTAGCTGTTCAGTTAGTCTGCGGCTGCAGCTGATCTAGAGGACAGAGGACTGAATGACAAGTGGTAATAAATGCAGGGAAAGGTGCAAAGTAAACCACGGGGGAGCAAGGGGATGCAAAACAGATGGACCACTGGATTTGAACAGAAGGAGAAAAATGGAATTGTTAGATTGAGTTTTTTTTAAAAGATAGCAATAGCCCACATGTCCACAGACATGCTCTTTTTCTTCTTAAAAGATTTCTTAAGTCCTTCTCTTTCAGTTTGCTGTCAAAAAGAGAAGGGACAGAGGCTACTGGTAAAATGATACAGATAAGGAACTCCTGGGTAAGAATGCTGGATGTTTTCCATAAGTCTCAGAAAACATTGCATCACTTCCTATGTCGACTTACATACCTAGGCATGTTATAAGATTCTAAACCCAAATGAAAATTAGTCAATCAATTAGCCTACTTCTCCCGTGTCGAGATGCTAAAGAGCTATTCATTCACTGCCATATGGAAATGCATTATCTAGGTGACAAGTCTTGCCACTTTAAGAGCCAAAACTTTTCAATTTGAAACCATTTGTTGAATTAATGTAGGAATGAAACTGTTGAATGAATGTCTGAGTGAATGAGATGACTCATGCAATTACATTCAGCAGCAGACAGAGAAAATAATGTCTTGGTGACACTTTAAGCTTCAGTTATAGGGCAGTACTGTCATGCAAGGAACCCCTGAGGGCTCAAATGTGAGTTGGAATCAGTTTCTCTGAGGCAGCATTCATCTGGGTAACTGGTGAGTCTAGAAGGTTGGTGAGATCAGCCAACCATAGGGCCACCGAGAAATCTGCAGAGAAAGCACCACTTGAGTGCTTTCAGGTGAGTGATCTGGCCCCACAATTGGTCAAAAAAAAGAAAAGATCATCAGGTTTCTCGGAGGCAAGGGGAAGTTTTGAGTCTGGTATATCATTAGTGTGTCTGATATTTTTTCCTCTGGGCAACTCTTCCAGACACATATCTAAGTCCTAGGGAAACAGTGAACTGCAAAGGAAAAACAAAAAAAAATTATGCTTACATACAATCTCTACGACACAGGTAACACTGCTTTGACCAAAGAGTTCTCTTTAATTTGTTACAAAACCCAGCAGCGTTTCTGAGACCGTGGGACAGCTCCAGCCTCCCAGCAGCACCAGATGTGACTGTCGCAGGAGGAAGGTGCCCTGGCTTCTGATGGCAGAAGCACCAGGGGAAGTGACCTTCCACTACAGGACACCGCTCTGACAGCCATGTCCCTGGTGTGGCACCATCCCGGCTTGCCCACTGTGACAACTTCACTGCCATATCTGTATTTCCAGTGGCCCTAGGAGAGGTTTAGGCTGATGTTAGCCCAAAGGGCACCGTGTGTCAGACTCCTGGTAGAACACTGGTGACACAGTGACAAACATCTGGCCTTTGTCCTCGCGGCACACTTGTTCTGGAAAGGGCTTGACAGGTATATTCGTTTCCTAGGGCTGCTATAACAAAATATCACAAGCTGGGTGGCTTAAATAACAGAAAGTTTCTGTCTGTCTGTTCTGGAGGCCCAAACGAGGAGATCAAGGCGTCAGTGGGGTTGGTCTCCTGTGAGGGCTGTGCAGGAGAATCTGCTCCAGGCCTTTTGCCTAAGGCAGTGGGCCCCACCCTTCTTGGCACCAGGGACTGGTTTCATGGAAGACAATTCCTCCACGGGTGGGTGGTAGTGGGGTGGGGGCGGGGGAGGATCTGACAAGAGGCGAGGGATGGGGAGCAGCTGTAAGTATAGATGAAGCTTCTTGGTTCACTTTCCCACCACTTACCCCCTGCTGTGTGGCCTGGTTCCTAAAAGGTCATGGACCCACACCCATGCTCAGGGATTTGCTGGCACATAGAAGCATCACTCTGACCTCTGCGTTCGTCTTCCCTTGACCTTCCCCTTGTATGCGTGTCTGTGCCCAAATTTCCCCTCCTACAGGGACACGAACTCTGTTAGATTAGGGGCCATTCTACTCTAGCGTGACCTCCTCTTAGCTAATTATACCTACAAGGACCCTATTTCCAAATAAGGTCGCATCCCGAGGTGCTGGGGGTTAAATCTTCAGCAGATGAATTTTGGGAGAAAAGCATCCTTGTATCTTTCTGAGTTCTCAGCAGAGACCCCTGTAACAAAAGACAGATAAACAAAAGAAAAACAGGAGTTTGATAACATGTGTATTTCATATGTACATGGGAGAAAACAGAGGGAAAGATTTGGTTGGTCTCCAGGAGGTGGCTCAGAGCCCAGCTTGCATCCAGCACCTTCAACAAGACAAGGGGAAGGGCCTTGCGCTCTAAGGGCACAGAGCGTGGGAAGGCAAGGATGGGCAACTCATGATAAAGGTGAATTAGTAAGGTTTGTCATTAGATTCCTCTGGGGACTGGTAGAGAGGGGCGGAGGGACACCTTGTGATCTATGTCCTGCTGTTAAGCAAATGGGGGTGAGCAGAGAACTCCCTCTGTTTGTTGTTTCTCAACCACCTCCAGGTCAAAAGAGTCCTTATGCCAAAGTGGCATATTTGGGGGTGTCATTTTCTGCCCCATTCACAATGTGGCGGTAACAGCAAGAGAAACCAGTGGGAGCTGGAGCTTTAGAGGGGAAGGGTGGATGCCACGTGTTGCTGAGAAGGTGTGTTTTTGAGCCCATGTGAGAAAACCCTGGAAATAACAACAGCTACTGTGAATCCCTGTGAAGGGCAGAAAATCCTACAGAAGTAGATGGCGGCAAAGGGCAGAAAAAATATTATTTATAATTATTAGCGAGACCTCAGCTTTACCACCCAGGCCAAGGAAGCACATATGTCATGTTGTTCAGTTTTCTTCCAAGTTTTTCATGTTCTTTTGCTGTTTAGCCCTTCGGATGGTTTCAAATTCATTGCTGTGTATAGAGTAAGTATAAATCTAAATTAATTTTTCTCTTCGGGGAGGCTGGACTGAGGGCTGGTCTGTTTCCTGGCCTCCTGGTGCCTCCCCAGGTCCCTCCTCTTTGCCAAAAAAAAAAAAAAGAAAGAAAGAAAAGGTTTTTTCCTCTCTCCTGATACCCATTTACCCCAATTATGGTTTTATTTAGTAAGGACTTGGGAAGAATTTGCAGTGAGTTTTTATTCTATTGTACTTAAAGAAGCAACTCTGTCAGCCATACCCACCCAAGCCTTCCCTTCTGCATGTGACATCCCAGAAATTTGCTAAAGGAAATAATAAGAAAATATGATTTTGCATAACCAGGGTAATCCTGTGATTAAGCTGGACTGGAGCAAGGAACCTGGGCCTCCAAGCTCCGCCTGCACCCAGATCCCAAGATAATACCATTCTCCAGCCAGATGCAAGATTTAGAACCTCAGAACCCAGGATCTGCACCTGGGGGTGTGTGTAAAGGAGAGACCTGGAGGGCCTCGACAGCATCAGCGCCCAGGTGCAGGGACATAACTCAGACCTAGAAGCACAAGGCAGGAAAGCAAGTGGTGAGAATCGCCCAAGCCCACAGCCTCTCTCCCCAGTCGTCCTGCTACCTCTGTTTTTTCTTACATTTATATGGTAACTAATGCACAAAGAATGAAACGTACTTTCCCGGTCACTTTTCTTCTTTTAATCAGATAGTTTTTGGTATTCATTATTTTCTAAAACGTGTCAAATATGGTAGAGCAATTTTACATAAACGTCTGCCTATTTATAAATTCCTGAGTCCTTGGGTCCTCCTAGTGACTTTCAAATCATCAAGTTCTATTTTCTATTCTGTTATAGCTTCACCTGATCATGCATCAATGACATAAAAACCTATGTACAATATTTCATTAAAAATTATTGTCTTTATTTAAATTCTCATCTAGGAATAATATTTATCTGCCCACTTATTTTTGTCCTTTTATTTTTCATGTTAGAATTTTATGATTTTCTTAAATGTTCTGTGTCCTGAATTAATTCTCAGTATTTCAGTATTTTCACAGACAAAAAAAGGTGGGAATCTTTTTCTAACACTGTATGTTTTAGCATTGCAACATTCACACGTACAATTTTATTTCATATGTATAATTATAAGAACTAGTTATCTCTGGTAATTTTTTTTTTTGAAAGGGGGTCTTGTTATTTACCCCAGACTGGGCTTGGACTCCTGAATAGCTGGGACTACAGGTGAGTGCCAATGTCCTGGCTACCTCTGATAATTTGTGATAGATTCCTTTGACTTTTTCAGTGATAGACTCACAAAACCTATGAAAAGCAAAATATTTATTTCTTTTCTTTATTTGTAATTATTTTTTTCTCAACTATCATTAGAATATTTGAATGACAACTGGGACTTTTTCTGTCTAATAAGACTATCTTTAATGCTAAATTAAATAATTGTTCGTTTCTACAAATTTTAACAAGTGCTGTTTTGAGATCAAATGAGCCAGATTTGCTCTGTAGCCCCAGCTACTTGGGAGGCTGAGGCAGTAGGATTATTTGAGCCCAGGAGTTTGAGGCCACAGTTGCCTCTGATCACATCTATGAATAGCCACTGCACTCCAGCATAAGCAACATAGCAAGACCTGTCTCTAAAAAAACAAAACAGAAGGAGTAATATGTGATTAAGCTTAAGAAATTTAAATAGTATATAGGATTGTAGTCTTTCATTCATTTTTATGAATTAGGAAAACATTTTTCAAGAATGACTCTTTGGGGCATACCTTAGGAATCATGAGCTTTTGGGAGCCATTAGCTGTCTTCTCTTTCCCTGAAGTTTTCAAAAATGATGTTGCCTATTATTGAAGCATGGGGTTTAGGGGTTAGGGGAGATTCTGATAGTCAGGGCTGATTGTGTCCAGCAGAAGGCTATGTACAGAAAGTCATTCTCCCAACTCACTCCCCAGTGCGTGTGGGTTTCTCAAATAGAAAAGAGGATAACTGAGGAGTCTAGCTCTGTGGTCAGCTGGTCACATGATGGACTCTGGCCTCTAGCTACTTGAAAACACTGTCTTATCCTTGTTTTTTGTTTTTTTTTTTTCTTTTCTTTTTTCACTTTTTTCCCTTCCTTCCTTTAAAATAACAAACAAACAAACAAACACAGCATCTCACTCTGTTCCCTGGGCTAGGATGCAGTGCCCTCATCATAGTTCACTGCAAGTTCTTAGGCCATTGTCCCACCTCCGCCTCCTGAGTAACTGGAACTACAGGTAAAGGCCACCACGTCTGGCTAAGTTTTCTGATTTTCTTTTTTTCTTTACTTTCTTTTTTTTTTTAATAACAATAACAATGTTTAAGATAAGGACTAGAAACAAAAACCTCGTAAAGAACGAACGACAATAAAACATTCAGAAAAGAAATTAGACAATTAGTGCATTGAAATATTAAGCAATAATAATGCAAAGAAAGTAACATTCACATTGTCAGATAAGAGCATGTCTATTATAGAATGCTTTGACTCTGAGGCTCAATATGGAGTTATCAGTTAACTTCTTATTTTGGGGTTTTTTTTTTTAATTATTTTTTATTTTTATTTAGAAATATTAGTCTATTTTTTGAGACTTTAAGTTTTCTAATTTTCATACATACAGGGTCTCACTTTGCCGTTCATGCTGGTCTCCATCTCCTGGCCTCAGATTATCCTCCTGCCTCGGCTTTCCAAAGTACTAGGATTACAGGTGTTAGGAACCGTGCCTGGCCTCTTTTTAAAAATTCTGACATCAGTTATTTTTAGCAGACACAAAATAGAGGGGTCACTGCAGCCTTAGTGATTTCCCAAGGGCCATATTTCCATTCCCCTCCTTAGCCACAGGGATGCGCACTAGAGCCAACCGTGATGTCACCCCTGGCCTCAAGAAACTGGCACATAAGCTCACCCAGGGCCATCAAAATCCCTACAGTAAAGCAGAAGGCAGAAAGAACCTTGCCCTGTCTGCGGCAGAGCTGTTGGGTCCTCAGTATGGCACCACCAGCAGGCATATCCCCTGCCACAGAAAGGGAGCTGGTTTGATACGAGAGAGAGAGAGAGAGAGAGAGAGAGAGAGAGAGAGAGAGAGAGAGAGAGAGATAGATAGATAGATAGACATGGGAGGGCAGAGGACAGGAGGAAGTCCCGGAGGCCTGTATGTGTCTGATTCCTGTCCTGGAGGCATCTGACTCCTGTCCTTCCTAGAGCCAGCTTGGGCCCCAGCCTCCCCAAGGTTTAGATTTGCAAATGAAGTCCCCATTTGCTTAAGTCAACTTGTCAATTCTTCACTTCTAACCCAAAGAATCCTGAACCTCTTCTAGATTTCTTTTTCCTCATTGCTCTGGATTCTGTCTGGATATTCATGACTAACTAGCAGGGATTGCACTATCTTTGAAGGCAGCTATGAATTCTTTCTCATTCCTTAAGAATTATTCCAGGTGGCCATGGTTAAAAGCCTCTGCTCTTGAGTTACCTCCCCACCTTAGTCAAATCCCAGCTTGATCATTTATTAGCTAGAAAATAAAAGCTCAGTGTGACACCTGAAGAAAGTGGTCCTTTTAATTGGATCTTATTTGATGGGAATTCCTTCTTTACTGTGAGTTGTTTGTAGGTTGGCTTGTCTCATAGCTGTGAATGTCACTAATCAAGGGCTCATAAACATTCTCATTCTGTCACTCAGGATGTTTCTTCAGCTTTCCCTTCCTCCCCTGTTCCTTCTTACACTGTATTGTCATTACAAATGATCCAAGAAGCAAAACCAAAAGAATAACGCAGAGTTATTATTCTTGTGGCAAAGAAGACACAAATTGGAGAGTGACTGAGCATGGAGAATGGGTGCTTCTTGGGACTGTTAGAGCTTCCAAGGAGAGAAATGTTTGTCCTTTTCTGTTATCAACTGTTTTGTTTACGTTGATTCTCACATTGCCTTGTAAGTTTTCAAAAGAGATGATGACAATTAATTCACAAAATACTGCCATACTGTAGAAACCAAGTACATAATCCTCCATGAGTAGGAAGCTGCCCTGGCTACAGTTTACGGATATGCAAGTGTCTGTCATAGATTCCTGACAGCCCAGGAGCTGCCCAATTTGTTGGCACGTTAGCTGAATCATGCTGACAGTTCCACGTGTCTATTGCATGTGATAGTTTTACAAGACTCCATCTAAAATAAAATCTTGCACAATCCCCACTGCTTTGGAGTAAACCAACTCACTGTCGTTAAGGTTTATGACAAATGAGTCATTTGCTAGGAATGGGACACCTTTGACCTGAAACTATTTATCCAGAAAAGATAAATTCTTAAGAACTTGGAATGATTTTTGTTTCATTTGTTTTACATGGGTCAGTACAAAAGTTTTGAGATACACAAAAATCAAGAAACACAAAATCTGGCCAGGCGCGGGCGGCTCATGCTTGTAATCCTTCACTCTGGGAGGCCGAGGCGAGTGGACTGCTTGAACTCACAAGTTCAAGATCAGCCTGAGCAAAAGCAAGACCCCGTTTCTACTAAAAATAGAAAAATTAAGGCAAGAGGACTGTTTGAGCCCAAGAGTTTGAGGTTGTTGCGAGATACGATTCCACGGCACTCTACCCAGGGCAACAGCTTGAGACTCTGTCTCTAAAGAAAAATAAAACCATTTTAAAAAGAAAGAAGTAAACACAAAATCTGCTTAGACAGAAACAAGTGAACCCTTCCAGCAACAACTGTAAGCCAAGCAAGTTAAAACTCGCATGGGTGAATCCGAAAGGACACTGCTGTGTCAAAACTGTCATAGTGATCCACATATAATTATCAGAAAATTGCAAGAAATTGCATCCTTCCGTTACGACCATTAGAGTCAGACTACAAGTAAACCCCCCAAAAGTATGTAATATTTGAAAATATTTGGAAAAGGAATATTAAAAAACCCAGATAGCCAACTTAGCACATTAGTAGTCTAAGCCACATACACTTTTTGAAGAAGCTCCTTTTACAGATTAGACGTAGTAATTGTAGTTGTTGGAAAATATATAAAATTACAAATGTAAAAGGAAAATACTGTTCCTCCTTGTTTTTCCTTCTGCTGGCCATGAACATCTTTTCTAAGCCTGTAGTGATCTGGTTATACACACACAGGCCTGTGAGTGGGACAGAGCCAAAAGAGAACTCTAAGATATCCTGTTTCTGTGGCTATCAACTCTGGGGCGAGATGATTTACTGAATTTTAGAACCTGGAACCTTAAGTCTTAGGGAGCCCAAAAGCAGTTAAAGCAGGGAGGAATCTTAGGTCCAAGGACTAGTCTTTGGATTGTCAGGTCAAAGTAGTCCCTTTGTACTATAGACTGCCAAGTTTGAGGAATGCCTTTGTAATTTTGGTCAAATTGCCAGTCAGATTTTTACATCCATTCCCATACTTACCAGCATCATTTCCTTTCTGGGGCTAGAGGTTTGATTTCATTTGGCTCTGTTTGATAATTTACCACCTTAAAGATCTCCATGCATGCTGTATGTAAGTTGTACTTAAAAGGCAGACAAATTGTGCCCTCAGCCCTCCGGAGAGGGGCCTCCTTGGGCACGGCTTACCTGGGGGACTGCATAGTGGCAGACCAGAAAAGGCAAGACTCAAAGGCCAGACTGACCTAATTCTAAACCCAGTATTTATCCTCTACCAAATAAGTATTGATAATATTGCCTACCACAAAAAACCTGTCTGGGGGATTCAACACGATACATAAAACACCTGACAGCTTAAACTTGAGGACAGGGCTCCCTCCCCTCAAAAACTATTAGTCCCCACTGAACGATAAGTGCTGATCTCCAGGATCCCGAAAGTTCATGTTCTGGCCATCATGAGCGATCCGTTTCCACCTTCCAGGCTTGTTTGAAATAAAACCTCATGGGTACTAAGGTGGTCAGGGATGAATCCTATCCTTTCAAAACAGCTCTTCCAAGCCACCTGAGAGTTCCAAAGAAAAGTTCAGTAGTTCATCAGTAGTTCTAAAGATGGCAAGCCCTCATTTCTAATGTGACAGACATCTTCACGCTAGAGTTTATGTACAGACACTTACGGTCTGATGGCTTTGGTGGCCGGACTTGACTTCAATGATGAAATCAGTTTTCTATTAAGATTCTGGATGCCACAGGACAAGTGTTTGTCTTCCCTGTCATCTACATTCTAATTGAAATACAATTAGTGATAAGATTAGTAATACCAGAAATAATCTGAATTATTTTCTGCTCCACCACGTGGCAATACCAGTGGAAATGCAGACATTTTAAGGTCATTTTGAACCCATATATGAAATAATGTTCCATGTCATCCTGGGATTTAAGAAAGTAGGCTGACCCGTCAATATCCCCAGACACCAATAGGCCCACAGGAAGGAATAGTGTATGTGCTCCCTTAAGTATTTAACAACTAGAGAGTGTTTTTGCCTATGAAATGTACTGCTAAATTCTATGCAAATTGTGAGTTTTAAATTTGAAATAGCACTCTACTAAATGTATTAATAAAGTCTTTCTCTATGCACAAAATTTAAAGCAATGTGTAATATCCCAAATTTAAAATTCTTCAAAATCTCATAATTCTAAATCTAGTCTACATAAATAAAAAACTGTGATTACACTGTGACCACAAAGCAGTGCCACTTTAACTGGTTTCCAGAAAAACCCATTGACCTTTGACAGTCAAAACTAGTACAAACCAATGCCACCACAAATTTGCAATTCAAGGCCTCACAAATATAACCTGATAGCTTGCTGGTGTGGTGAGCAGAGGGTATCGTGTGGACAGGTTAATCGAGGCAAATCCTCTCATTCTACTTGGTTGAGACATTCCACTGAAGGAACCTATTCTCTCTGCCTTCAAAAAATGCTGAAAATTCTTGAACTCCACCCACTAGGAAGCGTTAATTACTACCTGAGGACACATATCTTAAATAATTACAAGGAACAGAGACTATCGAAAAACTAATCAAAGAAAAATCTCCTGGTGCTGCTATCATAGCAGGTAGTAGGTCATGACAGGCTAAGATGGTTCCATTTCCCCTCTCACTTTAAACACAACTGGGTGCCGGGTGGTAGTTCTTGCATAATTGAAAAAGAGGAAACATTTGCTACCCATCACCCATTGCTTAGTAAAGTGTTAAGTGCTCCAGCCATAATCCTTGGAAACAACTACAAAACAAAAATCCATACGCTATTAAAAAGCTTAATGTCTAAAACTAACAGGTAACTAAAATTTGGACCCAATATAGCTACATGATATTAGTGAATATCATTTTACTAAAATATACATATTTTACTAAAATTATATATATGTGTGTGTAAATATATATACATACATATATGTAATTATATATGTCTATACATATATAATAATATATTTTATATATAAATATGTAACATTATATATATGTGTGTATATGCCTGCTCATTCCTTTTTTCTTATGTTATAGTTTTCTTTTTTTTTGAGACAGAGTCTCATTATGTCACCCTCAGTAGAGTGCTGTGCTGTCACAGCTCACAGTAACCTCAAACTCTTGGGCTGAAGCAATTCTCTTGCCTCAGCCTCCCAAGTAGCTGGGACTATAGGTGCCCACCACAATGCCTGGCTATTTTTTGGTGCAGTTGTCATTGTTGTTTAACTGGCCTGGACCATGTTCAAATCCTCCACTGTTGGTGTATGTGGCTGGCACCATAACCACTGTCCTATGGGAGCCGAGCCTGATATATTCTTATAATACACATGAATAATATAATTATATTTTCATATAAAAAATTGGAAGCTTTTCTTGTATTGATCCTAGAATAAAAAAATGTAAAATTCATAGCCAAGTGCAGTGGCTCATATCTGTAATCCCAGTATTTTGGGAGGCCAAAGCTGAAGGATCAATTGAGGCCAGGAGTTTAAGACTAGCCTGGGCAACATACTGAGATACAATCTCTACAAAAAATTTAAAAATTAGCCATATATAATGGTGCATGCTTGTAAGTTCCAGCTACTTGGGAGACTGAGGTGGGAGGATTGCTGGAGCTCAGGAGTTCAGGGTTACAATGAACTATGATCATTCCACTGTACTTCACCCTGGGCAACAAAGTAAGACCCTGCCTCTTAAACAAAGAAAAAAGAAAAAAATCATAAATAATTCTCAAAAATTTATCTCAGTCTCAATTTGGGGATTTTTGATGATGGAGTGGTGACGGCTATAAGTAGGTAGTATTATATTAATGAGCTAAGAACCACAGTGCAGGAGACCAGTAAGGTTTGTGGCACAAATGGTCATGATACTACATAGAAAACAACACTGAGACCAGCCCTCAAAGCGCTGGATTTTTTTAACCAGGATTCTCATTGTAAATTACCACAAGCATGCATCATAAGCAAAGGTGCATATGCTGCTAGATTTGCTAATCAGACCCCTGTTTAAAAAACTTTTAACAAGTCTTTCCTATCCTCCATCTTCACCTCTCCCCAGTTCACTGAGAATAATCTGTTTTGTCCAAGGTCTTCCTCCTGCTTTTTTACCCTCCCTTTGATTATCCCTCCCCCGTATTTCCTCTTCTAACAATAACGGTTCTCACTTACCTGTGCTTATGCTATGCCAGGCACTGTTCTAAGCACTTTACACATATTATGTAATTTAATTCCTGCAGCAACATTACAAAATAAGTGCTTTTATTACTCATTATAGTGATGTGGAAATTAAAGCATAGAGGAAAGATGTCCTTTACAACAAATAATACTAGAGCAATAGGACCTCCGTAAGCCAAAAAAATGAACCTCAGCCTAAACCTCACCCTTCATACAAATATTACCTCAAAATACATTACCGACTCAAATGTCAAACATAAAATTATAAAACTTAAAAAAAAAAATAGGAGAAAATATTTAAATTCTTTGCTTAGGCAAAGAGTTCTTAGACTTGACAACAAAAGGATATTCCATTAAAAGGAAAAATTGATAAATTGGACTTTAAAATTAAAAAGTTTTGCTCTACCAAACACCCTGTTAAGAGAAGAAAAAGACAAGCTACAAAGTGAGAAAATGTATTTCTAAATTTAAATATATTTCTACATATCTGACAAAGAGATAGTACTAGAACATGAAAAGAACTCTCAAAACGCAGTAGTATAAGAAGAAAAAAACCCTATTAGATCTTTAGCAAAATATTCGAAGAGATATTTCATTAAAGAGGGTGCACAAATTACAAATGAGTACATGCAAGGATGTTCAATATCATTAGTAACTGCAAATCAAAACCATGAGATACCACCACACACTTATCAGAATGGCTAAAATTTAAAAAATGGTGACAATAAGCAAAATAAGTCAAAATAAAAAGACTATATACATATGATCTTAATTACATGACATTCCAGAAAAGGTAAAACTATGAAGACAGTAAAGAAATCAATTAATGGTTGCCAGGGGTGTAAGGGGACACAGGGGCTGAATGGGCAGAACGCAGAGAATTTTTCGGGCAATGAAACTACTCTGTGTACCATGATGGTGGATACATGTCATTCTATGTGGGAGGTAGGTAGACGGAATTCCTCACAGCCTTCCAATTCAGGATCTTCATGCAATTTCTCACAGCCTTCCAATTCAGGATAGTCAGGCAATTCTTGCATGGGGAAATCAGCATTGTAGGTGAGCTGAGAGAGGAGCTGAACTGTCTGCCTGAGGAGATGAGACTTGCTCTCCCCTCTCTCCTGCTTGCAGGGGTTATCTGGCCACTTCAGATGTTCCATTAGCCTATGTCCCTGTTTACCCTGTACTCAACCTTCCTGGGGCTGTAATCTCCCCTCTCTCATTCTTAACCCCTTGAATGCTGACTACTGACTGCTATGCATTCTTGCAAGTATACTCTGTTATTGTACCCAATAAAAAGACTCCCGAGAAGCAGGACAGGTTGCTGCATTGTTTTCAGGCTGCTACTTGGCACATGAAACAAGGTATGCCCCTCCAGGATTCCAGGCTTTATGCTGTAAGATTGGTGTGAAGTCTCTTCATTTCCCTAGCACTGTCTCCCTTGCTGACCCCTGTCCCAGGTTGGAGTCCACAGGAACCCCAACAATTATACATTTGTCAAAACCTGTAGAATGGGATGGGTGCTATGGCTCACACTTGTCATTCTCTTTTTGGGAGGCCAAGGTGGGAGGATTGCTTGAGCTCAGAAGTTCAAGACCAGCCTAAGCAATGTAAGATCTGATCTTTACTAAAAATAGAAAAATTCACCAGCATTGTGATGGGCCCCTGTAGTCCCTGCTACTTGGGAGACTGAAGCCAGAGAATTGCTTCACTCTAGGAATTTGGGCTTGCTGGGAGCTAGGCTGATGCCACAGCACTCTATCTTGAGCTATAGAGTGACACTCTGATTCAAAAAAAGCAAAAACAAAACCTAGAAAACCCCTGTAGAATGTACAGTATCAAGAGTGAACCCAATGTAAATGGGATGGACTCTGGGTGTCCATCACGTGTCATTGTAGGTTCACTGATTGTAACAAATGTACTCCTGTGATGCAGGATGTTGATAGTGGAGGAGGCTGTATATATATGAGGATAAAGATATATGTACCTTCCACTCAATTTTGTTGTGAATCTAAAACTGCTCTAAAAAATACAATCTATTAAAAAAAATAGTGACAATACCAAAAGTTAGCAAGGATGCAGAGAAACTGGATCACATGTATATTGCTGGTGGGAACATAAAATAGTATAGCCACTCTGCACATCATTTTGGCAGTTTTTAAAAAAACATAACATGCAATATCCCAGAGAAATGAACACTTACATCCACACAATTTTTTTACTCAAAAATTTATATCAGCTTTATTTGTAATAACCAAAAAATTAGTAATAACCCAAATATCCTCCAACAAATGAATGATTAACCAAACTTTGGTACATCCAAGTAGTCCTGGTATGGACTACTATTCACCAATAAAAAAGAACAAAATACTGAATACAAGAGCCTGGATGAATGTACAAATAATTATGCTAAGGAATGGGAGAAGCTGATCTCAAAAGGTCTCATACTATAGCATTCTATTAGACATTTTTTTAAATGACAAAATTATAGAAATAGAGAACATATTAATGGTTGTCAGCAGATAAACAGGATGTGGGGAAAGGGGGAAATGGATGTGGCTATACACATATAAGACAACTTGAGGGATTCTTGTTGTGATGGAAATCCTCAGTATATTGACAGTATCAATATCAACATCAACATCCTGATTGTGCTATTGTGCCATTCATAGTTTTGCAAGATGTTACCATTGGAAGAAACTGAGTAGAGGGAACACAGCCTCTCTCAGTATTATTTCTTATAACTGCATGTGAATCTATATATCAAAATGAAATCTGAATTAAAAAATTTAATAGTCTATTGCAATGAGGAAGACAGTATTTGTGGTCAATAACAACATTTAAGCTTTCAAGTAACAAAATTTGAGAAGATTTCTTTCTGCCATTATGAACAAAACAATTTCCCAGGACTTAAAGACTTTTATTTATTTATTTATTTTTTTGAGACAAAGTCTCACTCTGTCACCCTCAGTAGAGTGCTGTGGCGTCACAACTCACAGCAACCTCAAACTCTAGAGCTTAAGAGATTCTCTTGCCTCAGCCTCCCAAGTAGCTAGGATTACAAGTGAATTCACCACAATACCCAACTAGTTTCTTTTTTGTTGTTGCAGTTGTCATTGTTGTTTGGCAGATCCGGCCTGGTTTGAACCCACCAACTCCAGCACATATGACTGGCACCCTACGCTCTGAGCTACAGGCACGAGCCAACTTAGAGACTCTTTAAATGAGATTAGTAGTGCTGTTAACTAATGTTGTTTTGACAATGTATAATGAAATGTATAAAGAGTTCTAAGAGCTGTATAATTCAGTGAGTCAGCATTTTCTAAATGATTAATGCACAATATTACAAAATCATGCATAGCTAAAAGACCTACTCAAAATATAAAGTGGACCAATGGATTTTACTGGACAGAGTACAAAAGCTCATGGATATAGTTTCAGATTCCAATTGTAACTTAAGAAATGAGTATCTGTCATAATTTAACAAAGTATTAAGAAAGAATATCCACACCTACTTGAAAAGACTATCCATACATGTCTTCCTTTTCCAGTTATTCAAGGTGGCCATAAAGTTCATGTGCAATTGTAAATTGCGCACTATTTTAAATTGCACATGAACTTTATGGCCACCCTGTATATCTGCAGAGGTTAGATTTCATTCATATCCTTCAACCAAACCAATATATCATAACAGATGCATGTATGAGGAATCATGTATGTCTTCTATTAGGGTAGACACTAGAAATTTGCAAGAAATTTAAATCAATGCCCCCCACCCCTTTTTGCTAAACTTTCTTTTTGTGGAAAATATAGTTATTTTTCATTAAAATATTTCTATTAAAATGTAATGTGCTTATTATTTTTAGTGATTAATGAATATGTACTTTTAAGTTTTTCTGGTTTGAATTTCTAATAAGGTAAATGCTGATCAATAAAAAGCAAAAGCAATAAAGAGCAAAAGCTCTTTAGAGTTTTTAATAATTTTTAAAAATGTAAAGTCTCCTAAGACCCCAATTTTTTTTTTCACCTTTTCTTTTTCTTTCTTTCTTTTTTTTTTTTAATTAAATCATAGCTGTGTACATTAATGTGATCATGGGGCACCATACACTAGTTTCATAGACCGTTTGACACATTTTCATCACACTGGTTAACGTAGCCTTCCTGGCATTAGTTATTGTGCTAAGACATTTACATTCCACATTTACTAAGTTTCACATATAAGACCCAAATATTTTTAAATTATTTTTTCACCTCCTAAGATTTGTATATCAAAAGAGACCCAAAATTTTGAAAACTGCTACTAAAGGAGTTAAAATTTTTCTTGTTGAGGGACTTTACCTAAAAAATGCAGTCAGTGTAACCTGGTTTATTGTACCCTCAATGAATCCCCAATAATAAAAAATAAAGAAATGAAAAAAAAAAAAAGTTTTCTTGTTGACTGTAGTTGTATGTCAAATTCTAAGCCAAGCTCATGTGCCAAAGGGATTATATAAGAAAGAGAGTAGTCAGTTTTGGAGAAAGAGAGCTGTCCCACTGCCCTTCCCTATATCGAGACAGCACAGTGCTAGAACTTAGAGATTCCACATGCAGTACTGTTGAGTGTCTCTAGCTGGTTTTGAGAGAATCTCTTGTGAGGCCATTGCACTTGGACCCCATAATAGAAGGATCAGTGATTTGGAAAGCTATCTCTAGTTGTTTCTCTTCCTTTTATAGACAAACATTCTACTTCCAGAGGAACCTGGATTGTTTCTTCCCCTAAAGAAGAAAGGAAGAAAGGAAAGGAGGGAGGGAGGAAGAAAAATTCACCAATTTGACTTTTACCAAAATAATGATTTATGGTACATTCAGTTATTTACAGGAAAGGTCAATTTTTATTTTTATTTTTATTTTTATTTTTGAGACAGAGTCTCACTTTGTCATCCTTGGTAGAGTGCCGTGGCATGCATCATAGCTCACAGCAACTTCAAACTCTTGGGCGCAAATGATTCTCTTGCTCAGCTTCCCAAGTAGCTGGGATTACAGGCACC
Source organism: Loris lydekkerianus (assembly GCA_963574355.1). NCBI lineage: Eukaryota > Metazoa > Chordata > Mammalia > Primates > Lorisidae > Loris > Loris lydekkerianus. The sequence continues at coordinate 20,997 of CAUYPK010060123.1, read as the reverse complement.
CACCATAACCCCAGGCTATTTCTAGAGATGGGAGTTTCGTTGTTGCTCAAGCTGGTCTTGAATTCCTGAGCTCAGGCAATCCACCTGCCTCAGCTGCACCCGGCCTCAAAAGATCCAGTTTTAGAAGAATGAGGCCGTTTGTACTATCGCTTAGGTGATATCCATAATGAAGAATCCTTTTTCATTTCATTTGCTGGCGGTAGTGTCTAGTTAATCTTCAAAAAGCATGTTGCTGAAAGGGGAAAGAACAATTGATGACTTAATTTCTAAACTTAAAGACTGTCATGTAAATGAATCACAATGAAATGGTCTAGTTTTTAAATGACGTCCCCATCAGCAGTATCCTGGCCCCTTCCCTGCTGCCAAGTGGCTCCCGCTGCAGTTAGAGGTCCCGATCACCTTACTCAGATGCCAAAACATTAGGATAAACACACATTTCTGCTTCCGAAAGAAGATCATTATGATTTTTTGAAGTAGGGCCAGGCACAGTGGTTCACATCTGTAATCCTAGCACTCTAGGAGGACCAGACCAGTGGATTGGTGAGCTCAGGAGCTGGAGACCAGCCTGAGCAACAGCAAGACCTTGTCTCTACCAAAAATAGAAAAAACTAGTCAGGCACTGTGGTGGATGCCTGTAGTCCTAACTATTCAGGAGGCTGAGGCAAGAGGATCACTTGAGCCCAAGAGTTTGAGGTTCCTGTGAGCTATGACACCATGACACTCTATCCAGGCCCAAGGGTGACAGTTAAAAAAAAAAAATCTGAACTGGATCTGGATGATCTGTTAGTGAATTAACTGTAGTAATGCTCAGACTAAGGAAAAACAGATTAATGCCCTTTCCCTTGAGGATGTGTTTAAGCAATCCAGAGGCAAAATAGTTCTTTTATAATATTATGCGGGTTGGGGGAGGTTATGTATTTCCATTTAACACTGACAGTATCTGCCCCTTATACACTTAACTACCTTCTTTCTCTTCTCTTTGTTTTTATTATTTTTCTCTAACTTCTTCCAATTTTTACTTGCAAAGTCAGAGCCCACATGATAGCTCTTACATTTTCCCATTGCCAGGGGACTATCCTGGCAGTCTCAGCAACCCAGCACCCGACCCTCCCCTGACTGTCCACTCTAGTGTCTTCCCTACACCAGCGCCTGGCTCCGCCCTGCTGGCCCAGGGACCATTCTCACAGGCGCTGCTACCATCAGGTTGGCCTACCAGGCCCTCCATTTTCTTAACCATCCCTTTTATTTTGAATCATAAACTGGAAATAACTGTTTAAAAACAAAACAACTTGTTTACATTTTAAATACCTTCCTAATAAGTTTGTGAAGTAATTCATCTATTGCCTTATGATTAGCCCCATACGTCTTCCTGATACTGAGGAAATAGGACAATAGTATGTGAGACTAAAACTATTTGTTCTCTGTTCATTATCACTGTCCATCTGTTTTTTTTTTTTTTTTCTTTCTTTCTTTTTTTAAATACAGGGTACCATTCTGTTGCTCAGGCTGGAGTATAATAGTATGATCATAGCTCACTGCAGCCTAAAACTCCTGGCTCAAGCAATCTTTCTACTTCAGCCTCTCAGCAAGCCAGAACTACAGGTACAGGTCAACAGATTCAGCTGATTTTTTAATTTTTTTGTAGAGATGTAGGGTCTTGCTATATTGCTTAGGCTGGTCTCAAACTCCTGGCCTCAAGTGATCCTTCTATCTTAGCCTATCAAAGTGCTGGGAGTACAGGTATAGGCCTTTGCGCCTGACGCCATTGTTCATCTTTTCACTGACTTTGCAAAAAACATGTATATATATTTTTTTCTTTTCTTTTTCTTTCTTTCTTTTCTTTTTTTTTTCTTTCTTTTTTTTTTTTTTTTTTTAGATATAGTCTCACTATTTCACCCTTGGTAGAGTGCCGTGGCATCATAGCTCACAGAAATCTCAAACACTTGGGCTTAAGTGATTCTCCTGCCTCAGGCTCTCAGGTAGCTGGGACTATAGGCATCCACCACAACACCTGGCTATTTTTTTGTTGTAGTTGTCATTGTTTGGCAGGCCGGGGCTGAATTTGAACGCACCAGCCTCAGTGTATTCAGCTGGTGCCTTACCCACTGAGCTATGGGCACAGCCAAAGTATTTATATCTTGATACCAGGGTTGTCCACTTCAAAAAAATTACAACCTTAAAATGTATGTCTTGAATAATTTTTATGAAGAAAATACACTCTTGCTTTAGCAAATTGCAGTATTTTTTATTTTCAAACTGGGAATTTTTTAAATTAGTTTTCAGTAGCAATTTCAGAGACTCAAATTTAAATGAAATAGAATTGGAAGAATTTCAAAGCTTCACTTTTGAGTAATGTTCAAATTTTATGCCCCTCTCTTTGTGCTCTTTTGTTAGTACAAATACAAATCTTCATAAACTCTGTGCAGCACAAATGTCTTAATTCTTCTCTAGATGGTTTCATCAGCAGGTTTTGAATAACCAAATATCAGCTTCAACTTACATTTTCCAGAGTCATATCTTCTGATTTTGAACTTGTCCTTTTACGATATTTCCTCTTGGTACAATAGACACTGACAAGGGTGACGATCAGCATTGCAGCGAACACAGCAGCAGTGGAAGAAGCGGCGATGACAATGGTGTCTCGAGTGGAGCCCCTCTTTTCACACCTTTCTCCCATGTACCACCAGTCCTCCCCTGACGGGCACCTGCATGTCGCAAACACGACTCAGTTATGAATTGACATCTGGAAATCCTCACCGTCAAAGGTGTTGATCACCAATAGGTCATTGATACCTGGAACTCTTTTACCCCCTCTGGATTGGACTGAGATAATGAAAAGGAAAAATGGAATTAGTCCTAATCTGATACTGAAACAGCAGCTCCGCAGTAGGAAAGGCAGGTAGCAAAGGTAGAAAAGGTTTGCTCTCAGCGTCCCACCTTCTAGCTTTAGACTTTGGCCCAAGACTTCTCAGCATGTCAACACCTTCATCTAGAAAATGGAAACAGCCACTCTTAAAAGCACCAGACTGTTGTGGGGAGTTAATAAGATAAGTAATTTGTGAGGACATTTCCAGACAATTAGATTATATTGTGCTATTTTTCCCTAAATAATTTTATTGTTCTTGTGACTATCCAAAGTCAGAAATGAAAAGCAAAATAAACAAACAACAAAAAAAACCATTCTGTGAATGGCTTTGAGATGAGAACTGATGTATTTAATTCATATGACCTATCAGTACTTAATCCTACACTATGGGAATAAAATTTCTACTAAAAGAATGGGGGAGGATCTCTTTCAAGGAAGCCTTACCTGCATTCAGCTATGTCATCTCGAACAGTACAGATGCCATCATTCTCACAGCGAATTTTTGAGCAGAGGTCTGTTATGCTAGCAGTTGTTGACATTAGTGGTCTAGGAGTCATTGGCATCGGCTGGCTAGGAGTCGTTGGCATCGGCTGGCTAGGAGTCGTTGGCATTGACTGGACTTGTGTAGAATTGAGGTGCGATATGTCTAGGAGGATGGGGGAGAGTGTAGATGAAAATCAGCTTTTGCTGTAACAATCATTTTGTCTTTAAGTTTCCAAATCAATTATGTTCATTTTTTAGGCTTGTGAGAAATTCAGGTAACCTTGAAGCACAGTCCGGCAATGTTCATAGGCAATGAAATAGGAAATGAGCAAAGGAAACTGGGCTGGCCTGCTGGAACTACAGCTTAACCTCACGCTTGCCTTGGCTGTGGGAGCTCAAAAGGCTTCGAACCACTGACACCAACCCTTGAAGACAGATAAGAAAAATCAAAGCTCAGAAATACAAAGCCACTGAGAGCTTTGTTCAAGATCATAATTCTCTTGCTTGGTGGAGCAAGGTGGAGCAAGACACTAGAATACCAGTGTTCTGTTCTTTGCAGTGTTTTTTGTTGCACGTAGTCTAAATAAGTTCCATGAAAATAGATGAATGTATGACTTTTTCTTTGCTACATAAAATGTTTTATCTCTTGACAAAAGTTATTCCTGAATAATTTTTTCCAAGAAGCATCATCTAGATTTATTCTAATGGACATTGGAGTCAAAATTTTGTGGGTTTTAAGTGCACCACCCTTCATCAAAAACAAGATCCTGATTTACTGAGATGCAACTGAGTCTTTAATAGAAAATGAGTTATTCTACCACATGAAACATGGAAACCACCAGAATTGCTAGAAAATGTATTTATTGGCTGTCAAGGGTAAGAAATTTTCAAAGACAATAGGTTAATGTTATTATTGATAAGATATATGTGTGTGTGTTTGCACGTGAACATGTGCATATATGCATGTATATATATGCATTTCAGGAGCTTACATGATATTTTTATTTCTGGCGCTCTCGAATATAATGCTAAGGGGTAATAGCTATACTTTAATTTATTTCTAAAGTACGTTTCCAGACTCAAGGATTACACTATTTTTTCATGTGATGGTGATTAAGTTCTTTATCCTGCAATCCTCACTGTTTCAAATTATTAAGAAATTATTTTCATATTGTTAATAATTTATACTCCCCCAAAACCCACTTATGCTCATTTCCTCCCACATCTCTATATGATATACTTAAAATTGAAACCCCAAAGAACACAATAAATAACCAATGTGCACACAAAAAAATCCTAGCTGATATAAAACTGTATTTTTACTGACTTACCTTCCACTGTCAGGAGAATATAAACATCATTTCCTTTGATAAAATCTCTGCTTTTCAGCCTTTCATGGGTTATAAAGGCACCGGTTCCATAGCCTTTATTTCTTCTAAACTCGGTTCCATTAGGGAAAAGAGCCACTTCTCCCACTTTAGAAGGCCTGTCCCAAAAATAGTTTCCATTATCTGAAAAAGCAATTTATATTAATGGATTGTGTTTAGCTTCATCATAGCTTTTGGTGGTAGGAAAGAGCAGGCAATGTGAACACAATTAGGATGGAGCTTAAAATAATTAAATGATGCTATTGACCTGTGATGTATTCCCTGGCAAATCACTGGTGCTTGCTCATTTATACTGTCCTAAAGGAAATGAGATTGCCTGGCAGGGAGGACCACATTCTGGACTGAGTTGAAAGGTACCAGAAGTTTCCTAGGTGGGGATGTCACACCTGCACATATTGACCAGTAAATGCATAGAAATTTGGCCTTCTGAGTTAAAAACAGTCCATTTAACCAAGTTCAATCAATATGCTATGAAGAGACATTTTAATATCAGCATAGAACAACTCATCTCATTAACTGAATTATCCACCTAACAGAGTAAAATCCTCCAGGAGAAAACAGCAGGGAGCACTGCTTCTGGGAAAAGGCAATGACCCGCCCAACTCTGCACCATTTTTAATGTCATTCTGGGAGAAAGATTTTGGGAAAAAAGTGAAGAAATTCTGAATCTCAAGTTCCTATGATTCCACTAATGCATATTATCTTTTCCCTATCAGATTAAGTGTATCTGTTTCCTATATCACTTTGATCCAGCTTTTTCATCTGATAGAATTCAGATTTGGCATTAATAGTCAGCTTTCTATAGTTCTATTTTTTCTTTTGAAAAGAGGTAAAGGATTAGTAAAACTAGAAGTATAAACATCACTTTGTGTGTGCTGTTTCTTTGTGAGACTGGAAAGGCAAGGAATGATGTCACCATTAGCTCCAGAACTTTTCAATAAGAATTTACAATCCATTCCTACAGCCTTCCCACCCACACTCCAGTACATCTCACCACCATCTTCCTTCTGTTCAAAAACCACCCCATTTTTATCACAGCCCCAGTGGTATGACCAAGGAAGCATGGGTTAGGAAAACTCAACACGTGAGGGCCTCTCCAGAGAAGGCCCTTCTCCAAGCTTCAACACTTGACCTGTATTAATCCTCATAATAAATCTGTGGGAGTGTTATAGCTTGAAGCTCCAAGACATGATTTGCTCAAGGTCACATAGCTAATGAGAAACACATCTTAAATCTGAACCTGGGTATGTCAAACTCGAAAACCAACACTTCTTGCATAAAAGTGGAAAATTGTGGATGATTATCAGTTCCCAGGAATACAGACAATAAATACCCTCCATTTCTTGGAGTCCTTGCTGACCTGGTTCATGTCTGGGAGACTCTGTTCATGACTGTTCAACCTTCCATTTAAGTTCGTGTTCTTCAGATTTGGGGCTAACAATTCCCCTGGAAACTGTACAATCTCTTGTTCCCAAAACCATCTGTCCCTCCTAGAGTAATATTATTACTCTATTAGCAATAAAGAAAATGAGTCACAAACCGGTGGTCATGAATGGGTCTGTAGTTATACTCCGCTGGTTGGACATACGCTGTCGAATGTCAGGATTTTGATCCAGGAGTGTCATTGTGGCTTGTTGCCAAGGACACGGCCACTGTAATTGATCATCATTGGCTCCAGAGATCAAGTGGAAATATATGCCCACATTAGTCAAATGGCTTAGATCCAAGTCAATCTGAAAGGCATAACCTTTAGAAGAATAAAATGGAGGGCTATACAGATTTGCATTTGGGTTGCCAATGAACTGTGTGAAATTCCTTATATGCCAGACATGATGAGGGCACTGTGTTTCCGAAAGATTGATGTCATCAATGGACAGACCACCCAACGATGCACCAGAGCCTCTGCGTCCTTCAAACACAACTCTAAACTTGTTGGTCACTTTCAGTGTAACATAGTAAAGTTGCCAGTTCCCAGTGGGTATTTCTGCAAAAGAGTTATTATTATTCCAAAGAAGGCAAAGGGCTATGAATTTATGCAAATCAACATTAGAGTTCTAACCTTCACAGCCACATGATCATCCAAGAGCTACTCGTTCCTGCAGGTTAGAGATATGTTTTACTCACACCTCCAGCCCAGGTGTCTCTGTGGGGTTCAACTGTTATTTGAATGTTTATCTAACTGTTCTCAAATAGTTCAACCTTTGCTAGTGATGGGTAAGCAAATAACAACATTTAACTCATAAGTGCTCCCTGTGCTACTTCTGAATTACCTGCCATTTTTTTAAAGAGATAGTGTCTTGCTCTGTCACCCAGGCTGGAATGTGACCTCAAACTGCAGCCTCAAACTTGTAGCTCAATGGATCCCCCTGTCTCAGCCTCCTGAGTTACCTGTCATTCCATATTAGCTAAACAGTCAAGCAAGCCCAATATTCTAACACCTGTAACCAAGATTCTTGTGATATTCAAGCAAAACTTTCTTTAATATATTTATAGTTTGGAATAATTCCCTCCCTCAAAATTTTCAGTCAACTTTTTGGCAGTATTAAACCAGAATCCACCAAACTCTAGAAAGCTCACATGCTACATTTACTCCTGAGGTCACATACAAGGACTTTACTCTGATGTCTGGTTCTCTCTTTTCTCCCCAGCCTAGACTCCTTCCTCAACTATTGTCCCGTATCCTGAGCTAGTGGCACACACATTCTGCCTTATTTTCTTTTATCATCTATTCAAATAAGCAGCATACTAAAAAATCTTCATAAGCCACCATACAACAGTTGAGGACTTCAGGTCAAATTAGTAGTTAACACAATGACTTAAAATAGAAATATATTGGTACTTAATATGAAATATAGCTGCTTAAACATAAGTTAAAATATCCAACTCACAGAAAGTGCTGTTGTCCATGGATGGACTCTTCATGAGAACTTCTACTTCATTATTATAGAGGTTATCACTCTAGATTCTGGGTTCCTAGGCAAGCTTCTTATTTGTCTATTGATCATATATCCACAGATTGATAATAAAAAGGATCCCTCTTACAGGCCCAGACAATTGTATATATGTTATATATTACATGTATATCATAGTAATATAATGTGCATTATATTAATACCTATATTATTATTTGTGTTAACATATTTGGTTTATATATGAGACGTATATAAGGCTTTCATATATGTGAAATGTATAATGTATATATATTATATATATATGTAATGTATATATTATATATTATCATATATAAATGTGTAATATATATTGTTATATATAATACTATATTATTATAGTATGTATGCATATAGAATTATACATATATGTATATATGTATATATAGAATTACATTTTGTATAATTATACATGTAATGTGTATATATTCATAGTAATATATATGGCCAGGTGTTGGTGGCTCATACCTGTAATCCTAGCACTCTGGGAGGCCAAAGCAAGTGGATTGCTTGAGCTCAGATGTTCAAGACCAGCCTGAGCTACAATAAGACCCTATCTCTAAAACTAGCTGGGCATTGTAGTTCCAGCTACTCAGGAAGCTGAGGCAAGAGAATCACTTGAGCCCAAGAATTTGAAGTTGCTGTAATCTATGATGCCACAGCTCTCTACTGAGGGCAACAAAGTGAGACTCTATCTCAGTAAAATAAAATAAAAATTTAAAAATTAGAAAGAACCTCATTCTTCATAAATGTTCATGAAAAAATATTATCTGTATTTCAGATTGTTCCTCACTGTCAAATAGAGGAAGGAAATAGCATAATATTGATCCATTTTATAATCAATTTTGCTCAATCCCTTCAAACCGAGACACGAACATGTGGAGCCGACTACAATGCATTTGCCATCGCACAGCCTCTGCCTTCCTCAGGGAACCTTCTTAACCACCTGCTGGAATAGAGAGTGAACATAGCCCTCCTCTCTGCAGCATGATTGATGTGAATCCACTCACAAATCACTCCAGAAGTTGCACTTCACCCAAATCGTAAGGATCAGAGTCCTATACTGGGATTTATTGTTTAAGCTAGACATTAGAAATAGAATCCCTCTTCCATTCTGAGGGCATATTTGGTAAGAAGTAAGCTAGGAAGTAAAACAGCCGAAGTACCAGTCTTAGGGACAAAGCCCTTCTGACATAAAATGAAGGGTCCCCACCAACGTTCAAGGACGGATTCAGTCCTCCCTGAAGCCACTTCCTCCCTCATCTGTCCCACAGGTTACAGCTAACCTTGAGCCACAGCCCCTCCCATGTTGCCTCAGCTAGCGCACACGGCATTTTGATTACTTGTCAAGAACTGACCTCCACAGGGCCAGAGACTGACCTCCAGTTTCTTAAGTGAGTGTCACATTATGCAGTTCACACAAAGGATCCTCATGTTAGCTTCCTTGCTATAAAGTAAGCAGGATCCAGTTCTAAATTGAAAAAGAGTGAGCCAGGAGCTCCTACCCCAGGGTAATTTGGTACATTAAGAGCTAAAATTTTGTCACTTTGAACCCAAACAATAAGGCTGTTGATATTGTACCTTTTATCTCTTCCACCGAAGTTAAATTACTATTCACATTGTCTGTAGAATACTCCCTGATGTAGATGTTCAGTTGGTCACTTTCACTTCCACTGTTGTATAAATAGAACTGCAAGCACTGAAACCCTCTTTTAGGGTATAGCACTCTACTTTCCAGCACTGCTGTGGCCGCCACATTCACAGAGCTACTGTCGAAATGCATGAAGAAGCCAGAACCTGTTTAGAAGACAAAAGCGTGATTGACAGAAAATAATGTCCAGGTAGAGGAATGCGTGTTCACTAACGGGGCTGAGAGCTTCTTTACACAAGGGGTAACCAATGACTAACATCAAGGTATAAATCACGAGGTAGAAACTTCAGAAGCCTACAGATCCAGCATTTGGAAAAATTAGCAGATTGACAGAATAGACTAAAACTCAAACCTCTCTATTATTTATAAACATTTACTTATGATAGTAGGCATTTTCTCTGGTCATTGATCTTGCTTACCTTCATTTGCTGTGTATCTTTATAGCAAATTTAATTACCAAATACTAATTAAAAACAACAACAACAACAACAACAGTGTGAGGTTTCAGGTCATGCCTAAGTGGCAGGACTAAAAGGCAGAGTCTGCAAGGAACACCTTTCAAGTGCCACCAATCCTGGTCAATTCCAAGTGGCAACAGCTACCATTGGAAAGATGCCACAGAGAATTGTCCCCTCTCTAAGAGTATAAGAAACAGAAAATGGGAATCAAGTCAAAAGGAAGGCTTGAAATCTGGTAGGTAGAGAGTTGTATCATCCTGGTCTCCCAAGGCTAATTCAAGGTAAGGTTGTAGGTCCTTCTGGAGAAGTGAACACACACTGTGTGAGGACAGGAGAGAGAGAGGCTGGCCATTTTTTAACACTTCCTAAATTCTTTGGCTTTAAACTACCAATAATAATAATAATAATTCAACTTTCAGAATACATTAGAAGTTCAGCAACCGTTGGATGAGATCTACATTTTAATGTTTAAAAAATTGTACTATAATGAAGAGGTTGGGAATAACTAAACTCGATAATTTCAAAGGTCTCTCCCTGTTCCCTGCTTCCATTATTTGCAATACTCAAAGTTCTAAATCATCTCTAAAGGAAACCATAATTCCGGCTTGAATGTGTATGTCCAGTTTCTTTATCTTATTTCAACCATTTGCTGAGTTCACACTGTACAAAGGGCACTATGTTAGCCGTTTAAATATGGCTCTGGGAGCAAGAAATTTATGAAAGAGAAAACTTTAGACAGCCTTTCTGTTACCACAGACATTGGCTTTTTTTCTTTTCTTTTTTTCTTTTTTCTTCCCTTTCTTTCCTACCATCTACCTCTCTCTCTCTGATCTGGATAGGACCACTAACCACTATCCAAATTGCACTCAAAAAGAAAAATAAAAAAAGTACCTTTTTGCTGGTAGAGACCTCATCTCCTGTCCAGACCATCTGAGTTACCAAGCACTGGCCCTAAATTCTGAAGTCTAGTTTTACTTGTTTGCTGCCAGAAATAAGCAAATAAATAAAAATGTGGCAGTTATAATCAGATGAGTACTTAATTTCAAACAAAATGAAAATGGAAAAGGAAACTCATCTGATTAAAATTAAGTAAGCTGTGCTTTCTACCATCATTTAAGGTATTTTTGTAACAGGAACACATAATCACATCCAGCTGTAATTCTGAAACTGAACCATCTACAGCCTAGCAGTGTCCACTGGAAAGAGTCTCACATTCTTCAAGCTGCTAGAAAACAGCAGTGCTGCCCCTGAAATCAGTGTCCTTCCAGGAGGTGCAGTCTTTCATCTGCTGCTATGGGCTCGTACTGGTAGAAGCATCATAGAGCCCAGACTCGTAGAAAAGAAAAAACTCAGAGAATCAAAAGCAAAGAAATTAATCATGTCCTTAGAAGGCACAAGGCCTATTCCCAAGTAGCAACCTAATGAATTACCACTAGTAATTGTCGTGGAAATTAGAGGTAAAATCCCAATCTTTCATAGAGAACAGACAAAGTCAGCACCACTGAGTGAATAATCTAGAAGAATCTCACTCCTGTTACCTTCGCACTGGCCCATGTTGGAGTGATCGCTGTTTGGCCCCCTGGGAACCTGTGAAACCCGTTGCCAGTCAGCACTATCTCCTGAACTTTGGATCATGCCACACACATTTTCCAGTTCAAAATTGCACGAGTCCATAAAACTCAAGGAAGAGGCTGCAAAAGCAAAAAATCAGTTATTGACATTCGTACAACATGATAATGTAGGTAATAAAAACTGAGCTTATCACAGAAGTATTAGGAAGGCCTGAATGACATTAAAGGGAACGCTTAGCTGATTCCGGGTGATGGTGGCTTAAAGACCCCTCTTTATCTGCAGAACCCCTAATTGTCATCCTAATTATCTAATTTATAAAAACCGGAGTCTACGCTCCCCTAGCTACTCAAATCATTAAGCCACAAACCAGATGGTTTGAGCTAACATTACAAGTGTACACCTCCTTTTAGTGGAAAAAATACTTGAGAATCAAGCTGGTCTACATTTGACTTATTAACAGCTTCAAAACCTGCCTGGGGCATATTCCTACAGGATTCAATTTTTTTTTTTAGATCTCTGAGATGGGCCTTGTGGGGGAAAAAAAATGCTGCTTCCAAATTTCAGATTGGGATCTGGATGCTATTCTGCTGTTTTTCCTCTGAATATCGAATTTTTGTAATCTCAGAAACTTCAATAATGCTTAATACAATAGCACAGATTATCACGTTTTTCTACCTAGAGGAGAGAAATACAAGCAATTTCAAAGAACTTGTTACATACAGCAGTTATACAGCCGGTTCAACTTTAAGAGATCATAGTCACTGAAATCCATTCGTTGGCCGATCACGTCCTCGAAATCTGAGATTCTCGTCACAATGGTGGGCTCTGTCCCATTCTGGAATGCTGTTTTACTGTAGTGCATTACAGAAATGTAATCATAGGGAACATTCAGGGAATCTGATAGTTGGTCACTGTAGGTGTTAAAATTGTGCTCTCTGCCTACATGATAAATAAAAAATCTCTAGTTACTTGATGTTCACAAAATTCAGCTTATCTTACTCCAAAGACTGTTACCTTAGAACTGGAGAACATAATAAACCGGACCAATTTTTGCTACAACTGACCTACTGTATTTCAAGTGTTTCATTATTCCTACCTTAAAATATAATATTCACATTTAGAATTGTGATGCCAGAAGTCACATGGAACAGATCAAAGGTTCCAGTGCAGCCCAAAGTAGAAACATTGGTATTTGGTCTCAGGTTCTAAGGACTGCTAGTGGAAAGGAGGGTTCTCAGAAGTGTTGCCAAACCAGTTGGGGCATTGACCAGCAGTGACAGAAGTTCTGTGGCATCTAGAGCAGATGGAGATGGACTTCAGGAGAGCTAGTGAGATGGGACTTGGGAATATAACTTACAGGAATAATTTACAATAATACATTTATTCCTGTAACCGTGAAGATGTATGTAGTTAAAGCGTGATATAGTGATATATACAGTAGAAGCTATGTAAGTTGACAACCCAGGGACTATAACAAGCTAGTCAATAAATGCAGGTGGTCAACATAAGGGACCAGGCCTACTGCACTGATATGTACATGTGGTGCATGTCTGGTCTATGAAAATTAGGTTGACTGAAAGAGGTGGTCAACTAGAGAGGTCCACTGCATTTCAGAATTGCTATGAGAATAAATCTTAAATGTCCCACCACAAAAAATAAGCAAGATGATGGATTTTTTAATTAGCTTTTTAAAATCATTCCACATTGTATAAATATACCAAAACATTACAATGTATCCATATGTAATTAATTATACATATGTAATTATACATATGTACAATTATACACAATTATACATAATATAATTGTACATATGTATAATATGTACAATTATAATTTGTTAATTAAAAAAATAATAAAAAACTAAAAATGGATACATTTAGAGAATATGTCAGGCTGCTTAGCCTCATTATAATGAACAACTGATCACAACTTGAAATCAAATGGTTTTGTGGACACACCGAGATGGGCCTGATCTCTAAAGCATAAAGATATGTTATCAAATCAGAAGTTTCTAGCAAAAATAAAACTTTGGGCTGGGTGTTATGGCTCATGCCAGTAATCCCAGGAGGCTGAGGCAGAAGGATTGCATGAAGACAGGAATTCTAGACCAGCTTGTTAAAATAAGACACGACTCCACAAAATGTTAAAAAAAATCTAGCCAAGCGTGGCAGCACACATCTGAAGTTCCAGCTACTGAGGAGGCTGAGGCAGGAGAATTGCTTGAGCCCAGACATTCAAGCTTGCAGTGAGCTACGATCAGGCTGCTGCAACTCTAGCCTGGGTGACAAAGTAATACCCTGTCTTTAAATAATTAAATAAATTGGTTGGTCGGTTGGTTTTTCTTAAATAAGACTTTGGTTTCGTATCTTTCAACATCATTTAAAATATAAAAAATAAAAATAATATTTGGGGCATCCTGAAGAATGAGGCCATGAATTAGAACTAAATACTTCTTTTGCCCTCAAAATCTTTTAGTTTGTTGCTGCCCCTGATCCCAGTTAAGATCACTGGGGGGATAAGGAACAAGTGCTGTGACTTCAAGACTGACCTTCCAGAGCAGTCCTCATAAACCTTTCTACATAATAGCAATACCATTCCCTGTGTCACCCCAGACAGGCAGGACACACAGGGAAGCTAAGTGTCACTGTCAAGTGTAGGAAAGCGTGTGTTGGAAACTTAGTCCCCAGTGCACCAGTGTTGGGAGGAGGGACCTGATGAGAGGCAATTAGGCTGCTGGGGCTCTGCTTTTAGGGGCTGATCAGCCATTGTTGTGGAAGTGAGTGTGCCATTGCCAAGAGTGGGTTTCTTATAAAAGAAAGAGTTTGGTTCCTTTCTCTCTCTCTCTCTCTCTCTTTCCCTCATCCTTCTGCCCTCTGCCTTGGGATGTGACACAACAATAAGGCTGTCACCACATGCCAGCCCCTTCATCTTGGACTTCCAAGCCTCCAGAATTCTAAGACTTAATTTTCTCTGTGGTATTCTGTTATAGCAGTACAAGATGAACTAAGATTCTCCGATTCCCCCAAACTAATTTGACCGTAGACTCTTTTTCCCACCTGTGAGCGCTCTGTCCGACAGCACTCCATAGGACACGCTTCGGGAAACACAAAACAAGTTTCTAAGAGCATATCTAGCTCAAAAGCACCAGGGTTCTGGGACACTAGTACCCAACAGCCAGAAGGCACTTCAATTCAGATTGAGTTCAAGCTAAATGAAGTATAAGTCATCAAAACACCAGAGTTTTCCAATTAGTAACAGTTGGCACAGAAGGCAAAAGAGGACACAAGCTTAGAAATGAAATCTTTAACTAAAAATGTAACAGAAATATACCTGACTGAATTCTGTCCCACATTATACTGACGTAGTCATCGCGATCAGAACGTGACTGCTCATGCCAGAATCCCAGCGCATGGAGGAACTCGTGTTGAACTGTCGCTATGCGGTCACAGTTTGCTCCGATGGAAAGTTCTTGCCTCCCAACATGCCTATTTCCTATTGAAGACCAGCAGCTTATAGAGGAGATGATGGAGGTAGGGGAGAGGATGTTACAAAGATGTGGTTTGAAGCCACAGAGCAAAATCCCCACCACCCAATCCACTCCGTTACCCACCTAGGTCCTTTGCTGTTTTATCTGGACACTGTGCTTTCCTTCCTAAGCCAGGTGATATATGAAAACCTTACACATCAGATGATGTTCGGAAACTTGCTCTAACACCAAATATTGCATAGAGCAAGTCATCCCCCAGTCAGCCTAGTCCTGGTTTTTTCTGGGAGTTTCTAAGTGTTTCAGATCATCCTTAGTATGCCTGTACCCGTTAGCAAGGGGTTTACCAGGACCGCAACCACTCAGAATTGCTGAGCTCAGGACGAGTAATTCTTAACTCAAGAAATAAAAGTGTTCAGGTTAAAGTAAATTTAAACATAGACATGCACATACATACACACACGTTTTACTTGAAGGAGAAAATAAATAGTAAATTACAAATGCTGAAATTCCCACGGTTGTGGACTAGATGGCATCCAATCCCATTGACCTTGTCTTAACATAGGTAGCCTGGTCACATATTGGAAATATTACTTCTTTTTTTATTTTATTGAGGCATTTTATTTTTCAGTATGTATTACATCCCTAGAAAAAGAATCCCAGGATTTTCCCTCCTGTGTGTTTTCTTCTTGCTTCTTCGTGGTCCATGATGCCAGCTGAAGTTGTCCATACAAAGAAACCAAGCTGGTGGATGGGAGTGGATTATTCTGCCATCTTTCTAGATCTTTGAGTTGCACAGCAAACCTGGGGCTGATCATTCCATGCTTGTTTAACCTGCCTGTGAGGTTCACAATTTTCCCAGCTCTGCGATCATCGATGATTTCTAATTCACCAATGTAACCATGTTTCATCATCACAATTAGAAAGTGGATGATGACTTTGGAGCACAGCCTTACAAGAACCTTGCATTTGCCTCTCTTTTTGGCATTGATTGTTGATCCTTCCCCACCTCCTTTTTGAGACAGAGTCTCAAGCTTTGGCCCTGGGTAGAGTGTCGTGGCATCTCAGCTCACTCACAGCAACCTCCAGCTCTTGGGCTTAAGTGATTCTCTTGCCTCAGACTCCCGAGTAGCTGGGCCTACAGTTGTATTTGGCATTGCTGTCTGGCATGCCCAGGCTGGATTCGAACCCACCAGGTCCGATCTATGTGTCTGGTGCCCTAGGCACTGAGCTACAGGCGCAAGCCTGTTGATGCTCTTAAGAGCATTAGCCAGGACATTCATGTGCACCGTTATGGTGGCACAGAAAGATAGCAGAAAGAGGCCAGGCAGGACTGATATTTTTGCCCTCTGCCCTGGACAGACAGAGGGCAGAGTTTCTGCCAGAAATATTATTTCTTTAGCTAGAAAAAAACTAGATCTGGCTCCTTTACTCTCTAGCAACCAGTACAGGAAAGCCCCAACCCCAGCCTAAAAGTCAGGCCTAGGACAATTGCTGTGAGGTAATGACCCCTGCACAAGAGTTCTCCTGAGAAACTTTAGAAAGACTAACTCTTCATCCTGGCATGGTGGTTCACACCTGCAATCCCAGCACTTTGGGAGGCTAGGAGAATTTCTTGAGGGCAAGAGTTCAAGGCCAGTCTGGGCAACACAGGGAGACCTTATCTCTACAAAAAAGAAGAAGAAGAAGAAGAAGAAGAAGAAGAAGAAGAAGAAGAAGAAGAAGAAGAAGAAGAAGAAGAAGAAGAAGAAGAAGAAAAAGAAAAAGAAGAAAGAAAGAAAGAAAGAAAGAAAGAAAGAAAGAAAGAAAGAAAGAAAGAAAGATTGATTACAGGCACAGTATCAGGAGCCTGTAGACCCAGCCACTCCAGAGGCTGAGGCAGGAGGATCGCTTGAGCCCAGGAGTTGTAGGGGATGGTGACTATGATGACATCACTGCACTTACAACAGAGCAAGACTCTGTCCCTGTACATCCCCAAAAAGACCAGCTCTTCAACTCACCCACTGCCCTTGATCACTGATATATAGTTAGCTTCTCCAGTCCAAGGCTTGAAGTCAATACATGTTTTTAGGCGATAGCGTTCAAATGCATTTAGGATAACTCCCTTAGCATTTATTTCTGAAGGAAGAAAATAAACAAAAATATTGTTGTTAAAATAATCACCATTGAAAAAAAAAATCACTATTGAATAATCCACTACACAAATAGGTCACGCAATATATTATGAGTTAGTCCCTTCATGAATATTTAGTATTTTATTTTTACAAAATTTAGGTTTCAGTACCAATTAAGTATTACATACAAGCATTCACTCATTCTTCAGATCTTCTATTTTGCATATTTCCCTGGAGTCCATTAACAGTGCATTACTAAACAGTAAAAAGGGCATTTCCCTGGCCAGTTGCAGTGGCTCATACCTATAATCTTAGCCTTCTGAGAGGCCAAGGCAGGTGGATCACCTGAGCTCAGAAGTTCAAACCAGCTTGAGCAAAAAAGAGACCTGTCTCTGCTAAAAATAGAAAAACTAGCCAGCCATTGTGGCCAATGCCTGTGGTCCCAGCTACTTGGGAAGCTGAGGCAGGAGAATTGCTTAAACCCAAGACTTTGAGGTTGCTATGAGCTATGATGCCATGGCACTCTACCAAGGGCAACACAGTGAGACTCTATCAAAAAAAGGGCATTTTCTTACCTTAGAGAGCATATACATTGGATCACAGGCAATCAGTATAAATAATCACTATCACACCCTTTATCTGAGTAGCTGCAAGATGTATTTAAAGTTTCACAGCAGGATTTTTAACATGAGACCTTGAGGTGGGAGAATCTATGAATACTATGAAATAGCATGCAAAGTATATATGTATCTATATCTATATCTGAATATGCAAAGTGCATTTTCTAAGGAGAGCTTTATGACATTTACAAGTGAGTCCAGGGTCCAAAATAGGGTTAAGAATCAATGCTTTGGAGATAACAGTGACGCTAATGGGCTGAGTAGATGTGGAGCTCAAGGAAGGCAAAGGCATGAAAGCAACAAGGACACTCAGGAAAAGAAGCTTGAGGGTGACCTGAAGGAAGAGGCTGTGTCAGATGCATCTGGAAAGGCCGGCATAAATGCATCCCTGTGAATGAAAGATGGTGGCCTGCCAGGAGGTGGGAGATGACACAGGAGAATGGAAAATGCTTAGACTTTGGAGCTAAATACACCTGAGTTCTTCCCAGTCCTCACCCACTTTTGACACTTGCACATAATCTCTGCCAATTAAGTTGACCTTTGGAACTTTGATGTTATGATCAGTTATGTGAGGATATAAAATAAACTTGGCAGGGATATTGTGAGGATAACGAGAAAGTAAAGACGACGTCTCCAGTACAATGGGCATTGGTCAAGTGTTATTTCCTTCTTCCTTTCCCAAGTAACTGTTGGGTAAACGTTCAAGAGAGATTACTTGGAATGGCTCTGTCTAGACAGGTCTGAGCATATCAAGAACAGGATTCCCATAGAGAAGACCCTAAAATCCATGAGTCATAAGAGGCACGCATGTCCATTAGAGTTCAGCCTTTTACCATGGAACACAAGTAACACACATTCATCATTTAAAAAGTTAGAAAATGTATATAAACAAAAAGAAGGAAATGTAAAATACTATCTATCACCCAGGAATAATCCATCACCTCTTGCTTTTTGCTTATACATACATAACATACAAGTA
Source organism: Loris lydekkerianus (assembly GCA_963574355.1). NCBI lineage: Eukaryota > Metazoa > Chordata > Mammalia > Primates > Lorisidae > Loris > Loris lydekkerianus. The sequence goes on along the minus strand of CAUYPK010060123.1, from coordinate 2,431 downwards.
TCTTTATAAGAAATAAAATCACAGTCTACATACTATTTTTCTATTTTTTCACAAATTAATATATCATTAAATTATTTTTTCATCATTAAGTATTGTTTTTACCATTTTAGTGACTACATTATATGGTTTTAACATTCAAAATGTTCAGTGCCCATAAATATCACATTTGGATCATTATTTCAAATGCAACACTTCCTTAAAATAAGGCATGATGATCCTAGCTACCACATCATTGTTTTGAAACAGAAGGTAAAAAAAGGATGCTAGTCTAGACCTTTTACCAAAGCTTAAGGAAGATAGCTTCTACCCTGCATCAAACTGTTCTGAGAATTTGCTACACTAGGAAAAAAATTTCTTTCCCAGGGGCTGCAGTGTTTTATATATTAGGTTAAGGTTAGTCAAGTAATGTGAGTTACATATGCTTTGTGAAGCCCCTGGGCCAAAATCAGCATAATTTAAATACAACTCACATGGTAGTTCATGGGTTAAATAAGGAAACATATTTTTTAATGTGTTGTAAATAAGTTGTATAAACAGTATAGCCCTCTACTAAGATAAGATCTCCATCGGCCATGTGCCTGTATTTACCAAGGGCCTTAATTAACTTTGTATCATAGATGCAGAAAGTTCCATTTGGGATCACATCATATAAATCCCTAAACTCCAAAGGCTGAAGCAAATCCATGACAATCCTAGGAATTTCGCAAGCAACTGCTCAGGACTGTTTGCCCTTGTCTGTCCTTTCAGGCTTCTAGCACCTTCCTCTTCATTTTAATCCCCATCTCATTTACCCCTGCTCCCCACAACCTTTTCTCCCCCTAAATTTTGTATTCAGGGATGAATACTATCCTTTTGGCAAGGGATGAATAACTTATTCACTGGAGGCTATCAATGTAACTTTTTCATGGAGGCTATCAATGGCTGCTTCGGGTGTTACCCCTGTCAGGGAAGTTGCATCTATCAGACAGATAACATTTAATTTAAGACCAAAGATGAAAGTCCTACTAGTAGAATGACGTAGGTTGGCCTACCAGAGTCTGGCCTTCCAGCAAACCCTTCCTAGGTAATTATTTTTGCTATGTGTAAGAACAGCCTTGCTTAGGACAGCTGCAATGGTTCATGCCTATAATCCCAGCACTTAGGAAGGCTGAGGTAGGAGGATAGCTTAAGCTCAGGAGTTTGAGACTAGTCTGACCAACAGTAAGACCCTAGCTCTACAAAAAATAGAAAAATTTCCCAGGCATTGTGGTGAGCACCTGTAGTCCTAGTTACTCAGGAGGCTGACGCAGAAGGATCACTTGAACCCAGGAATTTAAGGTTGTTATGAGCTAGGCTGAGACCACAGCACTCTAACCTGGGACAACAGAATAAGATTCTGCCTCAAAAAAAAAAAAAAAAAAAAGTGGACTTGCTTAGTGATTTTATTAGCCTGAGTCATTTAAAGATGGTATAAGTTTCAAAAATATGAGGAAATGTTCTCTTTTTTCGACATAGAAAATAAGTTGAATGCTACAATGTTACACCAAAGTAAAATATTTTCTAAATAACAAAGAATCAAAATCACATAATTGAAAAAATTGGTCTTTTTTGAATTTGAAGTATAAGCCTATTATAAAGATTATATATGTGAAAAAGTGCAATCACATTAAGTAGAATAAAAAAGTTAAAACATAATTGTGTAAAAATATGCACAGTTTGTATGTAAGATGTCCGAAATCTGACAATCATGTTTCTGAAGTCATCCCAGAGAAAATATTACATGCCTCAGTGCTGAATGTCACTGCAGTTACCAGACGGCCAAGGGAAGTATTCAAAGGTGACCGTAGATGGGTCACTGCATTCACCAGATGGGTGACCAAGGGAAGTACCTCAAAGGTGACCGTAGTGATGTTCATCAATGAGGGATGTAATGCTTTGTCTAGGAAGAGTTGGTAAACTTAATTCTCTGAACTCATAGGCTGAATTTTTTACCTAACATGTTTCATTTATATACATGTTTATGAAGAATTTAATAAATATTTAACTGCCTATAATATGCCAGAGACTATGTTAAGCCTCCAATTTGCAAGATGAAAGATAGCTCCTGTCCTCAGAGCATTTCCAGGTTGTTTATATCTATGTTGTTAAAATGTCAAAAACGTGTAAGTAGAGATTATAAAGTTAGGACGGCTTTGGTTACAAATAACCTAAGAGATACAGGCAAATTAGAGTTCACTCATCTTTCATGGAACACACTTAGAAGAAGGAATTTTTTAAAAGAAATATATAAATGGTGCTAGGTAAACTGGTTGGCAACCTGTAGAAGATTGAAACTAGACCCACGCCTTTCACCATTAACTAAGATAGACTCTCACTGGATAAAAGATTTAAACCTAAGACATGAAACTATAAAAATACTTGAAGAAAGTGCAGGGAAAACTCTTGAAGGAAT
>CAUYPK010060122.1:0-34651 GCA_963574355.1 Loris lydekkerianus | reverse complement strand
GCATCAACTATACAAAATCTCCCTAAAAAGAAAAGCCCAGGACCAGATGGCTTTACATCAGAATTCTACCAAACCTTCAAAGAAGAATTAGTACCTATATTACTAAGCTTCTTCCAAAATATAGAAAAAAAAGGAATATTACCCAACACATTGTATGAAGCAAACATCACCTTGATCCCCAAACGAGGGAAAGACCCAACAAGAAAAGAAAATTATAGAGCAATATCACTAATGAATATTGATGCTAAAATACTCAATAAGATCCTAATAAACAGAATCCAACAACACATCAAAAAAATTATACACCACAACGAAGTGGGATTTATCCCAGGGTCTCAAGGCTCATTCAATATACGTAAATCTATAAATGTAATTCAGCACATAAACTAAAAAATAAGAACCATATGATTCCTTCAATTGATGCAGAAGAAGCTTTTGATAATATCCAGCATCCCTTCATGATCAGAACACTTAAGAAAATTGGTATAGAAAGGACATTTCTTAAACTAATAGAGGCCATTTACAGCAAACCCACAGCCAATATCATATTGAATGGAGTTAAATTGAAATCATTTCCACTTAGATCAGGAACCAGGTAAGGTTGTCCATTCTCTCCATTGGTCTTTAACATTGTAATGGAAGTTTTAGCCATTGTAATTAGGAAGAAAAGGCATTCAAGGGTATCCACATAGGGTCAGAAGAGATCAAACTTTCACTCTTCGCAGATGATATGATCGTATATCTGGAAAATGCTAGGGATTCTACTACAAAATTTTAGAAGTGATCAAGGAATACAGCAATGTCTCAGTCTACAAAATCAACCCCCCATAAATCTGTAACCTTTATATATACCAACAATAACCAAGCTGAAAGAACAGTCAAGGACTCTGTTCCTTTCACAGTAGTGCCAAAGAAGATGAAATATTTGGGAGTATACCTAACAAAGAATGTGAAAGATCTCTACAAAGAGAAGTAGGAAACTTTAAGAAATAGCTGAAGATGTTAACAAATGGAAAAACATACCATGCTCATGGCTGGGAAGAATAAACATTGTTAAAATGTCTATACTACTCAAAGCAATATATAATTTTAATGCAATTCCTATTAAAGCTCCATTGTCATATTTTATAGATCTTGAAAAAATAATACTTCATTTTATATGGAATCAGAAAATACCTCAAATAGCCAAAACATTACTCAGCAATAAAAATACAGCTGGAGGAATCATGCTACCAGACCTGAGACTGTACTATAAGTTGATAGTGATCAAAACGGCATGGTATTGGCACAAAAACAGAGAAGTAAATGTCTGGAACAGAATAGAGAACCAAGAGATGAATCAAGCTACTTACTGTTATTTGATCTTTGACAATCCAATTAAAAACACTCAGTGGGGAAAAGATTCCCTATTTAACAAATGGTGCTGGGTGAACTGGCTGGTAACCTGTAGAAGATTGAAACTGGACCCACACCTTTCACTATTAACTAACATAGACTCTCACTGGATAAAAGATTTAAACTTAAGACATGAAACTATAAAAATACTTGAAGAAAGTGCAGGGAAAACTCTTGAAGGAATCGGCCTGGGTGAATATTTTATGAGGAGGACTCCCCTGGCAATTGAAGCAGTATCCAAAATACACTATTGGGACCTGATCAAACTAAAAAGCTTCTGCACAGCCAAGAACATAGTGAGTAAAGCAAGCAGACAGCCCTCAGAATGGAAGAAAATATTTGTAGGTTATACCTCTGATAAAGGTCTAATAACCATAATCCACAGAGAACTCAAATGCATTAGCAAGAAAAGAACACATGATCCCATCTCAGGGTGGGCAAGGAACTTGAAGAGAGACTTCTCTAAAGACAGACACACGATCTACAAACACATGAAAAAAAGCTCATCATCCGTAATCATCAGAGAAATGCAAATCAAAACTACTCTGTGATATCACCTAACCCCAGTAAGAGTAGCCCACATAACAAAATCCCCAAATCAGAGATGGTGGCATGAATGTGGAAAAAAGGGCACACTTCTACACTGCTCGTGGGAATGCACACTAATATGTTCCTTCTGGAAGGATGTTTGGAGAATACTTGGAGACCTAAAAATAGACCTGCCATTCGATCCTGTAATTCCTTTACTGGGTTTATACCCAGAAGACCAAAAGTCACAATATAACAAAGACATGTGTACCAGAATGTTTACTGAAGCCCAATTCATAATTGCTAAGTCATGGAAGAAGCCCAAGTGTCCATCAACCAACGAATGGACTAGCAAATTGTGGTACATGTATACCATGGAACATTATCAAGCCTTAAAGAAAGATGGAGACTTTACCTCTTTCACGTTTACATGGATGGAGCTGGAACATATTCTTCTTAGCAAAGTATTTCAGGAATGGAAGAAATAGTATCCAATGTACTCAGCCCTACTATGAAGCTAAATTATAGCTTTCACATGAAGGCTATAACCCAACTATAGCACAAGACTATGAGGAAAGGGCCAAGGAAGGGGAAGGGAGGGGGAAGGTTTTGGTAGAGGGAGGGTAACGGGTGGGGCCACATCTATGGTGCATCTTAGAATGGGTACAGGTGAAATTTACTAAATGCAGAATACAAATGCCTACATACAGTAACTCAGAAAATGCCATGAAGGCTACGTTGAACAGTTTGATGAGAATATTTCAGATTGTGTATGAAACCCTCACATTGTACCCCTTGATTGCACTAATGTACACAGCTATGATTTAACAATACAAATAAATAAATTTAAAAAATTATTTTATTTTCCTGGAATTTTATTTGTTTTTTTAATATATCTGCCCAATTCTCTTTACGTTTTATTTTTGAGACAGAGCCTTACTTTCTCACCGTTGGTAGAGTGCCATGGAGTCATAGCACACAGCAACCTCAAACTCATGGTCTAAAGTGATCCTCTTGTCTCAGTTTCTTAAGTAGCTGGGACTACAGGTGCTGGTACAGTACTCCGCTATTTTTAGTGACGGGGGTCCTGCTCTTGCTCGAACTTGTGAGCTCAAGTGAGCCACCCACCTTGGCCTCCCAGAATGCTAGGATTACAGGTGTGAGTCCCTGGGCCTGACCTCAATTCTCTTTTGACAACATCCTTCTCAAGAATTTTATTTTATTGTGGCTCATACAGTGGCTCATGCCTGTAATCTAAGCACTCTGGGAGGCATAGGTGGGTGGAATTTCCTGAGTTCACAAGTTTGAGACTAGCCTGAGCAAGAGCGAGACCCCGTCTCAAAAAAAATAGCCAGGTTTTGTGGTGGGCACCTGTAGTCACAGCTACTTGGGAGGCCAACGCAAGAGAATTGCTTGAGCTCAAGTGTTTGAGGGTGCTGTAAGCTATGACACCAGGGCATTCTACCCAGGGCAATGAAGTGAGACTCTGTTGGGGATCCCCGCCATCTCTGCCCGGGATGCCGGGTCGCCAGCCCCAGCCTATTTAACTGTCTGGACACGGATCCCTGTGCTACCTTGCTTAGGATCAACTCCCCTTAGGTGTGGGAGGGCAATTCGTTTTAGGAGAGAAAGAGACAGAGAAACAGTAGGAGAGAGAATCGTAGCAGTCTTCGTAGAAGGGCACTGGGTAGGCGCCCTCCGAGTAGGAGGGGCAAAAGAGTTCGGTTCTCAACCTGTGGGTCTCCGGTGGAACAACCCTTTCACAGGGGTTGCCTAAATGCATCGTGCATATCAGATATTTACATTATGATTCATAACAGTAGCAAAATTACAGTTATGAAGTAGCAACGAAAAGAATTTTAGGGTTGGGGGTTACCACAACCTGAGGAACTGTATTAAAGGGTCGTGCATTAGGAAGGTTGAGAACCACTGAGTTAGAGTGAGCGAGTCCGTGAGAGAATGAACGAATCTGGACTAACCACTTCTGCAGCTACTAATAGAAATGATCCGAATCTGGACTGACCTCTTCTGCAGCTACTTATAGAAATGATCCTGTGGCTACTTACACCACAGGTGTGGAGACTGCCAAGCACTGACACTCGTGCTCTTGCGCTGTCGTGCTAAGGGGAGGCGAATCCCTTCCCCATGCCTTTATCACCAAGGTGTTAGCAAGATGTTATATCATAGGTGTTCCTTATAATTAAACAGCGTGTTCAAAGCTTAACTCTTGTCTCCTTCCCTTGAATCATCTGGTCTCCTACACTCTGTCTCCAAAAAAAAAAAAAAAGTTTTACTTTTCTTTTTGTTTTTATCATGTATTTTGGAGTCAATATTTGACAATTTTGTAATATAAAATTATTGTTTTCATTTCTGTTGACTCTTGCTGGGGTTTCTTTTCCTCATATGGTTTGTAGTTTTTATTTGGGAACTCATATTTAGGGGACGGAGGCTTAATCTGTGGGAATCCTGTAAGTCCTGGCTTGAGTATCTTTTTAGAAAAAATGATATTTATTTATGCCAGTGTCCCAGAGTTATTACCTATTTGAAATCTCTTAGCATATTAATATATCAAATCCATTATAAAGGTAATAAATTCAAATTAGATTCCACAAGTAATTAAAATTCAAATCCCAACACACATGATATCTGGTCTTTGCTTACAAATTCTTCAGGGGGATTTTTATTTTCATTTCCTTTAAAAAAATTACTTTAGTGGGTTTAAAGCATACAAAATGGTTTTTTGTAACACAGATGAATTGTATAGTGGTGACATCAGGGCTTTTACTGTACCTGTCGCCTGAACAGTGTACATTGTACTTGATAGGTAATTTCTCCTCCCCCTTCCCAACCTCCTCACTTGTGAGTCTCCAGTGTTCATTGTGCCACTCTGTATGACAGTGTGTACTTATTGCTTAGTTCCCACTTACGTGAGAACGTGTGTTTTCCCACTTAAGTGAGAACATTTGTTTTTTCATTCCTGGGATACTTCACTTTTTCATCTCAGGCTGGGTACCCTAGTTTTTGTTTTGCCAGTGGTAGATATTTCTTCTAAGTCTTCTGTAATCCTGGATTTCTCCCTCCCTCTCTCTTATAATTATGGTTGTGCATTCCTTAATGATGGGAATGCATTCTGAGAAAAGTGTTGTTAGGTGATTTTGCCATTGAGCAAACAGTGGTTATATGCTGTGGTTTCATAAACTTGGATGGTATAGCCTATTCCTGTTAGGCTACAAACTGTACTGAATACTATAGGTAGTTATAGCACAATGATAAATATCTATATATCTAAAAATATCTAAACATAGAAAAGTTACAGTAAAAGTATGGTATAAAAGATAACCAAATGGTGTAACTGTGTAGGGCACTTACCATGAATGGACCTTACGGAATTGGTAGTTGCTCTGGGTGAATCACTGAGTGAATGGTGAGTGAATGTGAAAGCTTAGGACATCACTGTACACTACTGTACTTTATGAACACTGCACACTTAGGCTACACTAAATTTACTAAAAAATTAAGTAATTGCACTACAACCTTACAATGGTTAGACATTAGACAAAAGGAATTTTTCAACACCATTATAATCTTATAGGATTATGCCCCTGTCATATTTGTAGCTTGTCGTTGACTGAAACATTGTTACACAGAGCATCACTGGATCAGCTTTGTATGAGCCTGGTGACTTTTCTTTTGTCTCTTCATAGCCAGAAAAGTTTAAACCCATTTGCTGGGAAAAACAGCAACCATCCCTACTGTTTCTCTCTCCCAAGCAACTGTAGTTTGAGACCCAGTCTTTATTACCTCTCTGGCTTTATAAAGATTGAGGCGATGGAGATTTTTTAAAATTTTCTTGAAAACTGAAATGTTTTTTTAAAAAATGTTTGTTTTAGCATTTACTTATGTTTTGTATCAAAGGATTTCCTGATTTTCTAGTCTACCATTTCTCCAGAAATAATAGGCAAAATGGATTTATTGATCTTTCCCAGGAATTCTATAACTTTACAAGGAATCCAGGTTAGTTCCACAAATTATTGAATGCCTTCTGTGTACCACCTACTATTTAGAGAAAATCACTTGTTTCCTAGCAGAATTCTACCTTCATTCAGAAAATAAAACAAATATGCTTATCTTTCTCACCATCCTTCTGCAACCATCAATTAAGAAGATTATATTATATAGAAAGCATTATCAAATAAGTTTCAGTACTTTGGATAAAATTTCTATCTTCAGATGAAATTCTAGCACTTAAACTGCTATTGCAATGTATGGAGTACAGTACCGTTATTCACATGTGTGCACACACACCCATGCACACACACACACCCCAGCTAGCAGTACAAGAGTTACTTTGAAGTTCATATATTTTTCAAAATTGTGTATTTTTCTTTGTGTTTAGATTTTCTTCTACCTGAGTTTAAGAGATGCCGTAGTATGTAGTCAAATTAGTCATGCCTGGCTTTCGATGACGCAGATGAGCTCCTTGTGGAATGCTGTAAGTAGATGCTAACTGAATTGTGTCTTAGTTCTAGTTCTTAAAGGAGAATGGACTACTATATAGCTGCCTTTTCCTTGCTCCTCCCTCTGTGGCCACCAATAGCAGAGTGCATTTGGTTTTTTTTTGTTCAGGCACAGGTCTGGAGGAAAAAATTGAAAGATAATAATGTTATTTTAAAAGATACGTTATTGGTATTTTAAAATGTACATACTAATTGAATATTACTTTTGGATCGAAACAAAGCTCCATTTTATTGGGAGTTTGTACCCCATTCTAGTTTCATTATGAATGTTTGTCTGCTTTCTTTTCATGAGCACAGATGGTGTGTTCAGTCCTCGAATATGGGAAAGAGTTTGTGGTGTGCAATAGCCTTTTTATTACTCATAATTTGGAGGGGGTAGTTCTACAAAAAAGAAAGGATGACCTTAGTGTACTTGGCTGCTAGTATGTAAATAGACTAGAGCAGAGAGTGGCCAGGGATGATTAATAAACAATAACATTGATATTTTAGGATTGATAATACTTTCAGCTAAAAGTTTGTGGAGATCCCAATTTCTCATTGCCTTCTGAACAAAGATTTGTGCTAAAATGCTTATTAGAACTGTGCCACATTTGACCACTCATAAATAAAGGCCACTCATAAATAAGATGAAGGGTAAAATACAATTGTGGAAAGGAGAAATTTGCCTAACTTAAAGAAATGTAACTTCCTGCCCTGACTTTGTTCCTCACTGCCAGGTATGGCCTGCAGGCAGAAGTGGTTTTTTGTTTTTTTTTTCTTTTTTTTTGTGACAGAGCCTCAAGCTGTCACCCTGGGTGGAGTACAGTGGCATCACAGCTCACAGCAATCTCCAACTCCTGGGCTTAAGTGATTCTCCTGCCTCTGCCTCCCAAGTAGCTGGGACCACAGGTGCCTGCCACAACAACGGGCTATTTTTTGGTTACAGCCATCATTGTTGTTTGGCGGGCCCAGGCTGGATTCGAACCCGCCAGCTCAGGTGTATGTGGCTGGCGCCTTAGTCACTTGAGCCACAGGCACTGAGCCAGAAGTGTTGTTTTTTTCTAACCCCTACCAAGCTTCTGCAGATATGTCCTGACCTTAATATTGTACATATTTTTTCTCATTTAGACCAGTTGGATTCATTTTGTCTTCTTTATGGCTTTCCAAAGGAAAAAATAACATCCGCCAAACATCTAAGTAAGAGATTTATTTATTTTTATAAGAGATTTATTTATTCATTTTTGTATGTACTCTCTTTTTTTGGGTGGAGTCTCACTTTGTCTCCTTAGGTAGAGTACTATGGCTTTGTAGTTCACAATATCCTCAAACTCATGGGTTCAAGTGATCCTTTTTCCTCAGCCTCCCGAGTAGCTGGGACTACAGACACCTGCCACAGTACCCAGCTAGTTTTTCTATTCTTAGTAGAGATGGGGGTCTCGCTCTTGCTCAGGCTGGTCTCAAACTGCTGAGCTCAAGAAATACCCCTTCCTTAGCCTCCCAGAATGCTAGAATTACAGGCATGAGCCACTGAGCACAAGAGGAAGAGATTTATTACTTTAAACCAGTGGTTCTCAAAGTGTGGTCCTGGGACCAGTAGCATTAGCATTACCCAGAAAGTTGTTGGAAATGCAAATTCTCAGGTTCTATCCCAGACCTACTGAATCAGAAATTCTGGGGGTAGTAATCAGCAATCTGTTTTGGTAATTCATCCAGATGATTTTGGTACAGGCTAAAGTTTGAGACTCACTACCTTAAGAAAAAAATAAACTTAAGCCAGGAATACCTAATTTATTAGGTAGGATAGATTTGGCAAGATAGAATCAATTCTCTTCTTGCCAAAGTGAGAACAGAACAGTACAACTAAGAATGACACAGTGCTTTCTTTGTAAAGATGTTGAATTGACGTATGAAGCTAGAGCCACTGGTACCTTCTCAATTCCTCTTAGTTTCTTTGAGTGAGGTTAAGAGCAGGGAGGTATAACCTGTGGCCCGTAGGCTGCAGGCTGATTTTGTGAGGATGTTTTTTGCTTATCTGTGCTGTCAGATATTACAAAAAGTATACACAGATCTTTTTTTTTTTTTTTTTTTTGCTAACCAGCTTTGTTAGTATTTATGTATTTAATGTGTGGCCCAAGACAACTTTTATTCTTCCAAGAGTGGCAGAGAAATAAAAGGTTGGATTCTCCTTTTAGAGTTTCTATGCCAAAAATGGCACTACACCACCTATTAATACGTCAGTCTTAGATGTGTTAGCATCAGTCCTCTAATCATTAGCAATAGGAATGGATTATGAAGTAAGCTATGAACTGGACTTTAGATAATAGGGAATATGTAGCCACTGAACATTGATTAATGGCATAGATGATCATATTTGTATTTTTTTTTTAGAGACAGAGTCTCATTTTGTCACCTTTGGTAGAGTGCTGTGGTGTCATAGCTCACAGCAACCTCCAGTCTTGGACTTAGGCAATTCTCTTGCCTCAGCCTCCGGAGTAGTTGGGAAAACAGGCATCTGCTATAATGCCCAGCTATTTTTTTGTTGCAGTTTGGCCGGGGCCAGGTTTGAACCTGCCACCCTTGGTATATGGGGCCAGCACCCTACTCACTGAGCCACAGGCACTGCCCCATCACATCCAAGAAACAAGAGAATTTGGGTGATATATGCTTATTTGCTTATTTTTTCCTTTTAATCATTGGCTGAGTCCTCTTCCCCAGTGTCTTTCTGGAATGAGAAACATAGACATGTTTTAGGGTACAGAAATAGTACAGAAATATACTAGTGGGCAAGAACAGTACAAAAGTGCCATCCTAGGAGTCCATAGTAGAAAATGCAAGGGGTATGTGTGTCTGCATGCCTGCAAGCACACTAAGAATATCAAACAGGCTTTGCTTGTGTGTTGTGTGTTTTACTTCTATTCTATGCTTAATTTTTATTTCTAAACCATTACTTTAAAAATGGTTTTATGTACAACTGAAGAACAGATGTTCTACCCATAAATTCTATTTTTCAAAACCTATTAAGAGCTTTTATAAAGAAAATCACATAACAAATTTTATTTTTTTCTAAGCCAAACTGTATCCGGCTTTATTAGAGATACTTTTTATAAACAATCATAGTATTTCAGGCAAGACATAGGGGGACAATCGTTAACAGTATATAACAACTTTCAAACTCTCTTCTTCAAGGGAACCACTATAAAACCCAATGAAGTCTTCATTTGATGCTCTGAACAGGGAAAGTTTAGAGTGAGGGTTGACATTCCACATTTAGCATGTTGTTTAACAACTTTTTGCAAGCTGACCCTGACTTTCAGGAAATGAAATGAAAATGGCAAAATTTGTCTGAACATCCACAATCTACAAATGGAACTGCTGCTCTTTTGAGAGATCCCATCTCAATGTCACTGGAAAAGCCTAGATTCCTTGACATACTGGTAACCAATTATTGGGGGTCAATTCCAAGAGGTGACTGGATTTAAGGGAGTTAAGACTATGCTGAAGGCAGAGAGGGAGAATAGGACATAAAAACAAATTAGTTTTTTCATAACAAAAGGCATTTGTGCCAAGGTTGCTGTGTGTTGACATCAGGGAATCCCTTCTCTTGGGAGCAAAGAGGAAGTCACTCAAAACTAGAAGGGAAAGGTATTTTCCCAATGTCAGTCTAGCTTGGAGACATTCTATTAGTGATATATCCCCTTTCTCCAAAAAGTAACAATGAAGTTTTCTGTGTGCTAACAACATAACTTTAAAAAAAATGCACACACTTCACTTGGCATCTCCTGCACCTTCAGCTTTCTGTGCCTGGTCTGTTTTGACATCTGCATTTTCTGCAGTGTTAGTCCCCTCCTTGCCAATGTCAGCCTTTCCCGTTTTCCCTTTGGGTACATTCTCTGCCTTCTTTGCAAGGGCCTTTTTAGGCTTGAGCTCTAGCTTTGGAGGAGCAGGTTTAGCAGACAACCTCGTGGATCTCTGTGGTTTGTCCTTTGCCTTGTCTTTCTCTCCTTAAACATCCCCTTTAACCTTTCTTTTGGGCATGGTGGTGGCAGCAGTATGTAGGCTAGAAGAGGGGATGCAGCAGCGCTTAGCACTTTGGTTGGTCCGGGGATTGTTCTTGCTGCCTCTTTTTTTTTTTTTTTTTTGGAGTCATTATAGCTCAGAGCAACCTCTAACTCTTGGGTTCAAGCTATCCTCTTGCCTCAGCCTCCCAAGTAGCTGGGACTACAGGTGCCCACCCACCACAACACCCAGTTAGTTTTTTCTGTAGTAGAGATGGGGTCTTGCTCTTGCTCAGGGTGGTCTTGAACTCTTGAATTTATCCGCCTTGGCCCCCCACAATGCTAGCACCCTGCTCCTGCCTCCTCTTCTTCACACTGCTCCTACACAACAATTTTTAAAAAGCGCTGGATTCCTCTGCTTCTAGATCACAGCTGGGCTAGAAAAATAAACTTCATTCTACTAGGAGTCACAAGTTAGAACTGAGTATTCTCCAAAGTGGAAATTATATGGTGCCATTTCAGACATAAATTATTCTGCTTTCATTGCCAACATCCATAACTACTTCTTAGAACAGTTAAACCAGGCCAAAACAGTTCAGTGTAATTAGCCTTCATGGTAAGAGCTCACTATGCTCTTGTAAGATGCTAATAACCCCAAACAGAAAGTACTCATCAAAATAAAAGATGTTAGGGTGGTGCCTGTGGCTCAAAGAAGTAGGGCGCTGGCCCCCTCAAACCTGCCCCTGGCAAAAAAAAAAAAAAAAAAAAAAAAAAAGATATTATTAGAAGCTAATATTTATAAATTATTAGTTCCTTATTATTAATATATCCTTCCTTCATAACATTAATAAAGGGGGTATTTTACTGCAAAGAAAATTTTATTTTACCTATCACTAGCCAGAATTTTTGTCCTTAGTGATTATATAAATGCCATCTAGTGCTATTACCCAAATGGCACAGTTATGTCCACAATTCACTTATATATTTACAAATAGAATTTTCACAATTTACATAAGCATATCTATCAGTGAATAACGTTGAGATGCAATCTGACATCTGTGCCATCTGATATTTTGTAGATAGCAATGTAGGAGATATATTATTAATTACCTTTCAAGTGACCTTATGTAAAAAAAAAAATCAATAACCTAGATATTCTAGTCTCCACAGGACTTTTTCAAATGTACGTATAGGAATGGTTACAGACAGAGTTTTAAGAATCATCTTTCATGTCCACATCCTAATTGCTGTACCATTTTCTCATCCAGCTGCGTTCCTTTGCCTGCAAGAGAGGCTTGGATAAGATGTATGTTTTGCTTAATTTCTTTGATGTTCTGAACTTTCTGTAGCTCTTTATTTTTCTTTAATCTGTTCATTATAAATTTAGCTGGTGTTTCCGTTTGATCTCTTCAGGAGTCTTCATTGCATCAATAATTTTATTCATATACCTCTCTGGTATTTGCATGTTCAGTTTTCTAAATTTTCAAATTCAAATGAATTGTAAGCTCTTTACCAGCTACTTTCCAGAATGCTTTAGTCCACCTGACCTTGCCACGACTGTGCTCCTTTAAAAATTTTTTTTAACGTTTGTATTTACAAAATCTGAACATCTTGCAATCATTGTGGATGAACATCATGCTATGGCCAGAGTAGATTGGCCTCAAACAGAAATAACATTTCTTGATATGCATATTGAACCTATGTAGGTCTCCAACTACCAAATGCCAGGCTTGAGAGGAAATGACCCTATGCTTGATTTTTAAATCTCTTTGCTTCATGTTTGTGCTGCTTTGTCATGTTTTTTTAAACTAATAACAGTAGCTAATTTCTATTGAGTGCTGTCTGTATGCCAAGTGCTGCACTAAGCACTTTACTTGAATTTTCTCAGTAGCTTCCTGAGTTAGTCATTATTGTTTTTTCCGTCTTATAGATTGAAAAAAACTAAGGCTTAGTTAAGTAATTGTCTAAATTTTTAACATTAAGTGCCTGGGATGAGATTCAGGCTTATCTGACTACAAAGTATGTGCTCTAAATTATTAAATATTTATTAAGGAATGCCAGGTTTGCCATTTGCTTTTCCTTAACTGGAAGAATAGAATTTCTGCTCTCCAGGTACTTTTAAAATAATATCTTGCGGTCTGTGACCCATTTCTCATAAAAAGCTGGGCATTGAGAGTAATATTTATGGTGGATTTGAGAACATTGTGGATTTTGTCCCTGACTTAAATCATCCAATCAGAGAGTAGCACACTTGGATACTGTTGCTTTCTAAGTTGTATTTTTTGCCCTAATTTCATCTTCTGTACAGTGTTTTGTTACATGGAATTTCTTTAATTTATTTAATCAGTCTTGTATTGAAAGATATTTAGTTTGGTTTCTATTTTGCTATTAAAATACTGTAGTGAGCATTGTTTCTCACTTTTTTTTTTGTACACATGTATGACTATATCTGCAGGATAAATTCCTAGATGTAAAATTATTAGGATAAGAATTGATTTATACTCACAAAAGTGTATGGAGTTACAGAATATCATTTGCTCCACATTTTTCTTAGCTTTCTGTACTTTTTAGTATCTGATATCTCATGGTTGTTTTAATTTATATATCTTTTTTTTTTTTTATTGTTGGGGATTCATTGAGGGTACAAGAACCAGGTTACACTGATTGCATTTGTTAGGTAAAGTCCCTCTTACAATCGTGTCTTGCCCCCGAAAGGTGTGGCACACACCAAGGTCCCACCCCCTTCTCTCCTCCCCTCTCTCTGCTCTTGAATTTATATATCTTAACTCGTGAGAGAGACTGGACATTATCTCCTATGTTAAGCCAATTTGCATTTACATTTTTTTATCCTAATATACTATACTTTTTACCAGCCAACTCAAATACATTTTTGGAAGCAAACAGGGAAATGTGTGTGTATATTCCTTATTTTATCTATGAAATTATAAATGAAGCATTCAATATTATTACTAAATAGAACACTCAAAGTAACATTTCAGTTTCTATTTGGAAATGATTTGATGAAAAACTTTTAGTACTTGATGCTTTAAAACACTTAACATTTTTACATGAAAAAAGATTTTTCTCATTTCTTAATGTCTTTTATTTATCATTTTTAGATTGATTTTTCCACAGTGAAAAACATAATTACAGATAAATACGTCGTATCTACTTTGCAAAGGTGGCGTCTCAATGTGCTGCGTTTGAATTTCCGTGGTTGTCTTTTCCGACCAAAAACTTTCAAATCTGTTAGTAAGTATGATTATTATAACTATTTGTCTTGCTTTCCTGTATTCTAATTAAGCAAATAAAAAGAAAAGCATAAATAAAGTAGAAACTTCAGTGTTAGTTCACAAAAATGTTAATTATTACCATTTAAAAAGCTTGTAATATAGTCAGATCCTGGAAGTTGGTCATCTGTGTGTTCTTCCTGATCACTTTCTTTTTGTCTGGTATTTTTCTATCAATGGATCATCAATTTATCTACTAAAAAATACAATATAATAAAATGTTCTCTAAAAAAAAAAAAATCTAACAATGGATAGTAAAAGCATCTTTCTTCAACTCAAATCTGTTCACTTACTCCAAGGCACCAATGTACCCGTTTTCTGTTTTTATAAAATACATATATGGTGAAAAATATACAATTTTAATTTTAATTTAATTTAATTTTTTTGAGACAGAGCCTCAAGCTGTCACCCTGGTAGAGTGCTGTGGCATCACAGCTCACAGCAACCTCCAACTCCTAGGCTCAAGTGATTCTCCTGCCTCTGCCTCTCAAGTAGCTGGGACTATAGGTGCCTGCCACAACGCCCGGCTATATTTTTTGGTTGCAGCCATCATTGTTGTTTGGCAGGCCAAGCCTGGATTCGAACCCACCAGCTCAAGTGTATGTGGCTGGCGCCTTAGCTGCTTGAGCCACAGGTGTGGAACCCAATTTTAATTTTTAACATAAAGGGGGTATATGGTTTTATATTTTCTTTTATGTTCCGGAAATCTTTTCATGTCAGTACATCTAGATCTACTAAATTCTTTTAAATACTATGATATCATTTTCCATATTATAGATGTACCATAATTTATTAAAACTTCTTCCTGTTGATGGACATTGAGATTATTTTCAATTTTTTTCAACTTGGCTTTTTTGTACTTCCATTGTGATGTTTGTCTTCAGCCTATATATCCTTTGAGATTAGTTTTTTACTTATCACATATACATTTCTGGAAATGAGAGAGAGAATATACATATTTCAAAAAATTGTACATTCTTACTGATTCCAGATAATAAAAAAGAATGCTGTATACATGTGTAAATATCAACTTGAGTAAGTCTGAAGATATTAATGGGTAAAATCAAATTGCAGAATGATGTATGTAATCTAATACCATTTACATATAGTTTTTGAATATGTAAAATAATATAGATGTACTTTTTCTTTTGAAATAATTCCAAAAATACCTTTTTGAGGACACACATATAACTAGTAACATAAAAAGCATGCATGGGAATGAAAAACTATCGCTGCAAATAATGGTTATGCAAGGGGATAGAGAGATAATTTAATGAAATGGGGAAGAGGTACACAAAGAGTTTCAACTGTATCTGTAAATATTTTTCTTGAAAAAAGAAATTATATAAAATAGGATAATTCTGATCAGTTATTGCTAATACTGTATAAAGCTATAGTTTTATTGTCTGATATCATTGTATCTGACCATGTAGTAAGCCCTCTTCTTGGTTTTAATAGTTTGTCAGTTGATTCTCTTGGGTTTTCTATGTTGACTGTTATAATCAACAGTTTTATTTCCTCTTATTTCTATAATATTTTTTCTTTTTTTCTCTAATTTTTTTACATTCATTCCTTAGGAACTCCTTTGCAGTATTGAAAAGTAGCAGGGGTAGGCAATAATCTTGTCATGTTCTTGACTCCTTTTTTCATATTTTTAATGACAATAACATTCATATTATTCTATTCATTTCTGGGATGTGGGAATATAATACAATTCTCACTTGTACAGCAGCTCTCTCCTTCATAGTCCTTGTTTAATCTGATCACATCTGCCTTTGGATTTTTAAGAACTATTAATTTCTGATCCACCAACACTATACCTGCTTTGTCTTCTAGGAATGTTATAGAGTTTTGAAAAAAGACATAGTCTTCCTCTGTCACCAAAGCTGGAATGCCGTGGCACAAACATAGCTTACTGAATCTTGAAACTCCTGGGCTCAAGCATTTCTTCTGCCTCAGCCTCCCAAGTGGCTGTGACTACAGACACATGTTGCTATGCTTGACTAATTTTTTCTATATTTTGTAGAGATAAGGTCTTGCTATCTCTACAAATTGTCCAGACTGGCCTCAAACACCTGACCTCAAAAGATCCTCTTGCCTTGGCCTTCTGAAGTGCTGGGATTATAGGTATGAAGCCATCCTACCCCTACCAGGTCTTAGTCCAAGTATCTCTTTCACAGAAGAAAATATAAAAGCCTGAGTAGACCTTGATTTTCTTAAGGAAGTAACTGTTTCATCTTTGTGAGATTTTTAATTTGACAAAGATTACTTACTAAAATTACTTTTATGTCCAGCAAGTTTGAGTCTCAGAGATAAAAACCATTCTCAGAGATGTTTTAGTTTTTCCACCCCCCCCCCCCGGCTAAAGTCAGTTCATCTGTTGATAAGTCTAAAATTATGCACATTTCTGGCAAGAATTTTAGTTTTCTGATTGTTAGATTGAAGATAAGTATTGGCTGATATTTTGGGTTCTTTGTCTGACTGGACACAATAGTTGTAATCCTATGTCAATAAAAGGATTAGAGGAAAATTAACTTAGAATGTCGTTTTACAGCTGGGCATGGTGGCTCATGCCTGTAATCCTCACACTCTGGGAGGTCGAGGCAGGTGGATTGCTTGAGTTCAGGAGTTTGAGACCGGCCTGAGCAAGAGGGAGAACCCATCTGTACTTAAAATAGAAAAAGTTAGCTGGGTGTCATGGCAGGTGCCTGTAGTCCCAGCTATTTGGGAAGCTGAGGCCAGAGGATTTCTTGAGCCCAAGAGTTTGAGGTTGCTGTGAGCTATGATGATGCTGTGGCACTCTAACCCAGGGTGACAGAGTAAGAATCTATCTAAAAAAGAAAAGAGAGAGAGACAGAGAAAATAAATAAAGAACGTTATTTTAAAATGTTTAAAAGGTAGATGAGGGGACCAATTTACAGAATTTAGGCAAGTAGACTCTCATTCTGAATTACCTCTATTTGCTAGAGCAGGAGACTTGTTTAGATATTTCAGAAAAAGACATGTATTGATCCAAAGTATAGGCTCCAGAAGAGGGAATGCTAAGTAAATGGAAAAAAACAAAACAAAACAACTTTTGAAACTTAAATAACTTTCTCAAAAAACCAGGCCTTATGTCAAAATTAATTCAGGCTTGGGATTCAGGTGACCTCAGTTTAGAGTAAACCTTATTTATTTCAGAAAAATTAGAGAATCTTAGGACTAGTGGGAAAGTTAAAAAAAACAAACTTTTTTTTTTTTTTTTTTTAAGTTTTTTTGGCTGGGGCTGGGTTTGAACCCACCACCTCTGGTATATGTGGCTGGTGCCCTACTCTTTTGAGCTACAGGCGCTGCCCTAAAAAAACAAAATTTATCCGAATACTCAAGTGATAAGTATATATGGTCAATATATGTATCTAATGATAGTCATATTTTTGACTACTATAAGATAAACTTATTTTTTGAATCTCATGAACTTCATTATCTATGATTATTTATTATTTTTTTTTTTTTGAGACATAGTCTCAAGCTGTCACTCTGGGTAGAGCACCATAGTGTTACAGTTCACAGCAACCTCCAACTCTTGGGCTTAATTGATTCTCTAGCCTCAGCCTCCTAAGTAGCTAGGACTACATAACACCCAGCTGTTTTGTTGTTGCAGTTGTCATTGTTTTAGCTAGCCCGGGCCGGGTTTGAACATGCCACCCTCGTGTATGTGGCCAGCGACCAGGTGCTGCCTTCATTATTAAATAGAAGAAAAGTCCAAAAGCAAATTATTAATGTAACTATCAAGAAATTGGTAGAAGAGGAAGTGTCTAACAGTTCATTCCATAGATCAACTGTCCTTCCCTGTAAAATTGTAAACTCTTATTCAAAGAAGGGCAAATCTTTTTTTTTTGAGACAGAGTCTCAAGCTGTCACCCTGTGTGGAGTATCGTGGCATCACAGCTCACAGCAACCTCAAACTCTTGTGCTAAAGAGATTCTCTTGCCTCAGCCTCCCAAGTAGCTGGGACTACAGGTGCCCACCACAATGCCTGGCTATTTTTTGGTTATAGTTGTCATTGTTGTTTGGTGGGCCCGGGATGGATTTGAACCCACCAGGTCTGGTGTATGTGGCTGGTGCCCTACCCTCTTGAGCTACAGGTGCCGAGCCAAGAATAGCAAATCTTAATCTGTCAAGAATGTACTTCAACTTCAGCTCTGAGAGTTGTTAGTAACTCCTACTGACTAATTTTTGGCTAGTCTGGGTTAATTCTATTTCATTGTGTTCCAGAGCTTTATTTCCAAATAGATCCCTGGGGATGAAACTGAATATAAAAATCAACCAATAAAATCCCTAACTGGCCTCTAAAAATTAAATTAAATTTTTCTGAATCAGGTTTACTCTCATTTTATTCCAGAATCTTTTTGTCCCCAGTGTGATTCTCCTGTCGTCTTCAAAGGTCACATCAGGTTTTCTCCGTCACCAAATCTTGGCTGTTTCAGGAACTATGCGCTTAATATTCCATTCTGAGGCTCATGAACAATAACAAATGAATTTGTTATTTTTCTGGTAACTCTTCAGATTTAACAGTGTTTTTAACAGTGAACAATGTGGAAATTTGCGAAGAGAACCAGTATCTGTAAGTTTTCTCCTCTGACCCAAACTATTGGTAATACAATCCAGAGTTATTTCCTAAATCACTAGTTCTGGCAACACTTTGAGCTTCCCATTCTTTTGATTTCCTGTACATATTAATACAGATTTTAACAACTTGGACCGAAACTCTCTCCTGCCCTCATTGGTGCTCATGGAGAGAAAGGATTAACCTTCCTGGTACTTGCTTTACTTTTCTTTTCGATACATATCTTATATATGTGATATATGAAATATAATAACACATGTATATATGAGGTATGACAATTAAGTTTGTGAACTCATACTAGAAAAAGTACTACATACCTCATTGCTGAGTATTACTATGGTCACCTTTGAAATACTCCCCTGGGGAAGCTATATACCAAAATGAGTGTCTAGTTCACCCAAAGCAGTTTTGGAACTCTTTTCAGAATGACCATTAGAATTGTTGTGCAAAGTTCTAACAATTAAGTTAGAGCTTAGATTGGCATTAGTATGTAAGTACTAATACAATGTACTATATACACTAGCATAGAGTACACTATACAAACAACTCACTTTGGTTTTAGAACCTTGGTATATCAGTGTGTTCATGTTGACATGTGGTAGTATCGTGCTGAGTGGCATTCATTGTTGTTGCATGTTTTTGTGAGCTACATGATGATAGCACTGATGACCATTTTAGAAAAGGAGTTTCAAAATTGCTTTGCAGAGTGGACTAGGTGTTGGTGTCACTGCGTGGCTTCCCAAGGGGAGTACTTTGAAGGTAACTGTGGTGATAGTCAGCAATGAGGTGTGTAGCACACTTTACCTAGGATGAGTTCGTGAACTTAATTGTCAGACTGTGCACATGCACGCCCACTCTGTGTGTGCATGTGTGTGAGAGAATAAATATCCTTTAATTTGTTCCTTTTTTCTTTTTTTTTTGCTTCTGAATTCTGACCACGAATTCTAACTTAACCCTTTGTTTTATGCTCCTTTACATATTAGCTTAACAGGGAGGGCTTCCCAGTGTGAGCCCTGCTTTAAAAATAAAAAGAACAAACCCACAATGCTATTTTTACACTCACCAGTGTTTATACCTCTTCAGAGCTCATGATTCACACCATCTACAACTGTTTCTCAGAGTGCTTCCAGTATAATTCTCGTACTTTCTATTGCTTATGATAATTCTCCTTCAGGTGTTGCTTGACAGTTTTTTGCAAGGATCAATGAAGAATGGTTGAGAATTTAGATTTACTAGTATTTTATTTTGGAATTTATAGGAATCAGAAATTTATTTCATGTAGAAGCTAGGGGGGCGGTTGAGGGGAAGGAATGACATTTTATTATGGCTAAACATTTTAATCTTCTTTAGGTATGTACAAACAGCTCCTGAAAGACATGTACAAGTGAATCAAGTTTTTTTTTTAATTGTCAAAAGTCAGTAAAAACATTTATACAGGACATCATGAAATTCTAATGCCATTGTTAGGACCCAGCTCATGCAGGTTACCAGTGTGGAATTGTTATTAGAGGAGACTGCTTCATGAACACGCAAGCAGGAGGAGAGTACTCTGGATTATGTAATTGTCACAATAAGAATTTTACTAATAATTAAAGAAAGCTTCCCATAGCTGGATACCCTGCATAAATAGGCAACACAGTTAATCAAAATGTAAACGTATGGTTTTCTGATGACAGTATAGCAAATATTAGACTAGTTACAACCAGGACAAGTTCTACATTATCCCACTATAGTAATTCTTACACTTTGCTTCTTTGTCATGTGATCCCTGTGTATTTTTTCCCATTCATCATCTTCTGTATCCTGGTCGAATGTCTCAGGGTACGCTGGTAACTTGTCTTTGGGACATTCTTCATAGTAACTTCGAATGTATTTGCCCACAAACCACCCTTTGTATTCTTCAGGCGTTTTGCATTCCAGGCCATTATAATGGACGTTGTAGTGGTGCTTTAACCAGTAGTAGAGGTAGTGGATGTTGTAGTCACATCTCCAAGGATTATCTCTCAGCCACAAGAGTTTCAAAAAATACAAGTCTTCTAATACTCCATAGTCAAAATTTTGCAGACTGTTGTTTGATAAATCTAACTCTTCTAAGTGTGTGAGCCCTGAAAAAGCAGCTGGAAACAGAGAGTGTTTATTAAACCAGTGAGCAGTTGAGTCAATCCAACTGTATGGTATATCTTCAGGATAAACACAAATTAAAAATAAGAGGCTTAATTGTGCCTGTTCTTACTTTTTCTTAGAGCATTTACTTTAGAAAACTTGTAGCAGTAAGTACTTTCTCCTCTCTGAAATACCTTTAAATTCTTTTGAGGACTAGATAGGCTTTTTGTCACCTTTTTAACCAGGAGTGTCTTTCTCAAAGGATCTGGGACAAATAGCTGTTGAAAGACATTTAAAAATGAATCAAGTTTTATTTATTTGTTTATTTACTGTCAAGAAGCTTCTGTGGGAGGGTAGGAGCCACCTTCCATCACAATGGTACAAGTTCATATTTCTCTGGATAAAGCCAATAAGCAAACAACTGGTCACCCAAATTGCCAGGTGAAGTTAGCATGAACTATGTGTGATACAGCTGCTGTCAAGTCCTCTTACTTGAAGACTAGTCATTATCCATTCTGGAAACATGTATATGATGGGTAGTATTAGCTTGGCTACATAAAGAGGTAAGATTCCTTCTGTCTTTGCAATCTCTTAGTGAACTAATTGTGATATGCATCACATTTTGGTTTAAAGCTTACTCAATAATAAAAGTGTTCTTTCATTGTTTTCTCTACTTTGTGGAGAGGATATCTGGGTTGAAAGAAGATTTTAGTTATATTTTCCCACTGTACATATGTCTAAATGTAAAATTCTGAAAATATATTTTTAACTCAAAGATTTTTCCCTAATTAGATAAAGTAGAATTCAATATTTTAAAATTAGTTTTAAGTTAACTTCTTAAAAATGTGCTTTGGGTGCATTTTTTTTAAATATTTACTGGAAAAATGCCACAAAAAAGGAATGAATTAGGAAAATATTTCGAATGTAAGACATTAAGTGCAGAAAAACATGAAAAATGTGCCTAGTGGTGATTTGACAGCTCCCTAAAATATCAGTAAACTCTGAAAATGCCTAGAAAACAGCTTTTTTTCCAATTTGGGGGTGAGGGGAAGAGAGTCTATTACTGTAGAGTTTGAAAACAATTTTTTCTAGTGTTTTGAAAACATCTGGTTGTATTTTGGCAAGCTGTGGTAGCTATCAGCTTTGAATCCATAAGCATTTAATTTTGCTAGAGGGTGGATAATTAAGACCAATAGCAAAAACATAACACAAAATAAAACAACAAAAAGCTTTTTTTCCTCCTCTCAAAGCAAAGAAATCTATACTTAGATTATCCCTATTTTCATAATATGGACTGACCAGATACCCTAGAAATATATGATTTCAAATACTTTGTTTCTGTTTCAAACATTATGTCATTACTGTTTTAAAATACCCTTTTTAGAGCATAGTGTTCTTATTTTGAATTTGGAAAATATGCTGTCATACCAATATCATTAACAATTTTCATATCATCTGTTCTCAAAAAAACCCATAATTCTTCCTAAAAAGAATATTTTCTATTTTGGTGCAAAGCAATGGCTTGGGTGAGGGGGTGGGGAACTAAAGGTCAGCTCTTACAATAGTTTTGAAGACACTGGATTTTTTTTCTATTTGCTAGAATTCTGTGACTCAGTGATTTCACTAATTTACTTTTCTTCAAACAAATCAGCCCTCAGATGGGAAGCACAGGTAAACATTTGTAGATTTTATTTTGCAAGTGCTATAGTTGTTACTTTAACCACATGTATTCAGGCTCTGTGGCAAGCTAGTTTTCATCTGTTTGTTAAAGAATGTAAAACCCTAGTAGGGTGTCTTCTTTCTCTTTTCCACAATAATGTCTGGCATTTTATCAGACTGTTATTCATGCCTTTTAAAGTCTGGCAACTTTCACTGCATTTGTATATTTACCAGCAAAAATCATTAAAGTAAGTCTACTTTGGCAGTGTTTCATCTCAAAAACCCTGAAACATAGAAGGCCTTTCATTTTAAACTTCTTTAGGTCATTTTTACTTATTTAAATGCTGAGATTTTTTTTGTTCCAGAAGTGTTAAGACATTAAGAAAAAGTGCTTGGCATTTAGTAGGTGCTTAATACATGTTTCTTAATGTAGAAAATACTTCCTTGGGACTGATTTGAACAAGGGAAAAAACAAGAGTACCACACTGACAATACAAATCATGTTGTGTGTCAGCTAAGAAAAACAGTGGGTGAAAAGATTGAAAGTTCTTCAGGGAATCCTAAGGATGGAAAAGGAATTCCGCAATTATGGGAATTCCATAACTGATGAAAATATTATTTGTGAGAAATATATAAAATATATCACCAGAAGACAGATCCATTTTGCACTATTATCTCTCATCCATTTGCACTATTGTCTTATTTTTCTCTAGTTTTCTTTACCTTTGATAGTTCTACTATAATTCTTTAGTATTGAGGTTTAGTATTAAGTATCTCTAGGTTCTTTGCCCTGTGGCCTGGTTTTGTGGAGACTGGCAACCAGTGATTAACCTGTATACTAATATAATGATCACTTCTGTGAAATAAAAATTGCTTTTGACCTTATAATTCAAGGGTACTCGAGAGCTTGTACTGTTACAAAGTAACAGGCTAAGGTGAAAGGACAGCATACTGTTGTCCCCTTGGGAAATTTTAAAAGTTACAATTTGTAATATTTTTAAAAGATGTTAATACTAAAATATGCCTTTGTTGCTCCAGAAGGTTTATTCTCAATTCTTACTTTATCATGTTAAAATTCTAATATTTGTAACATTTTATTGCATTATTACTGTTAATTATTTTTATAATTTGGGCTTTTGAAATGGAAGAAGTATCATTGTGAAGGTATGTAAAGAGTGTGCCAAAAAAATGTATACGCATTTTAAGAAAAAAAAAAGAACTGTGTGTTAAAATTGTAATAACATGTCAGTAACAAAAGATGAAATAAGTCATTGTCAGTATACTTTTCTCTACATTTGGAAGGTTCTCATTTATTTCTTTTAATAAAATTTCTACCCTAATCTTTGCCTCTTCTTTAAGGCAAATAACTCCTAGATTAGTCCTTTTGAGTCCTTTTTTTTAGATTTTGTAGGTGTGCTTTATTCTTTCCCTTTTTTCTCTTCTGTATATTTTCATAAAGCCCATTTTTAAACTCACAGATCCTTCTGTTTGATTATTTCTGCTATTGAGAGATTATGATGCATTTTTTAGTTTGTCAATTGAATTCTTCAGCTCCAGAATTTCTACTTGATATGTAAAAATGATTTCAATTTCTTTGTTAAATTTCTCTGATAAACTTCTAAATTCACTCTCTGTTGTCTTGAAGTTCAGTGAGCTTTTAACAGAACAGGTATTTTGAATTCTCTATCTGAAAGGTCACGTATCTCCATCACTCTGGGTTTGGTCATTGGTGCCTTATTTAGTTTGTTTTGTGAGGTCATATTTTCCTGGATATTCTTAATGTATGTGTGTTAGTGTCTAGGCCAGCAGTTCTCAATGTTGCGAACCATAGTAACTGTATTAAAGGGCCGTGGCATTAGGAAGGTTGAAAACCACTGGTCTAAGCATTGATGAGTTAGGCATTTATTCTAATGTTTGCAGTCTGGGCTTGTTTGAACCCAGCTTTCTTGAGAAGACATTCCAGATATTCAAAGGGAGTTGAGTGCAGTCATCTAAGTCTTTGGTCACTGCAGTGGTATCAGTACTGGGGGTGGGGGATTTCCCTGAAGTCCACTAATGCTGTGATTCTTGCGGACTCCTAGTGGTATTGCCTTGGTGGACTTGGGTAAGATACAAGAGAATTCTCTGCATTACCAGGCAAAGTCTCTCACTCTCTTCCCTATTTGTGTAGGGCTGCTGGAGTTGGGGCAGGAGTGACATGGGCATTCCCTTGTGGCCACCAGAGTCAGGTCACACCTGGAGACAGCCCAGTCTCAGCCAAAGCCCACGGTGACTGCTGCCTCACTATCCCTGATATTTATGCAAAACCCAAGGCATGTTAGTCATTTGGTGGTGAATCTGCCAGGTCTGGTTCCTTCCCTTTAGGATAACACGTTTCCTTCTGGCCCAGAATAAGTCTAGAAGGGCCATCCAGGAAGTAAGACCCGGACTTAGGGGCTTCAATAATCTGCTTGGTACTTTATTTTAGTGTGGCTGAGCTTGTTCCAAGTTGTTCTCTGAACTCTCTCCTCTCCTTTCCCCAAATGGAAGAAGACTATCCCTGAGCTGTACTATCTGGAGTTGGGGGGGGGAGTGACAGGGGCATTGGCTTGGCAGCCACTCCTGGCGTCTCTCTGGGTCCTGTGTACCCCAAGTCCACTGGCTCCATGCCAGCACAGCTGCAGGAATTGCCCAAGGACTGCAGGCCTTCTGGCCTGACTTGCGTTAGGAATTTATTGCAAGCCCCAGGCTGTTTTTTGTCAGGAACTCACATTTCTGGGTGGAGGATTTCTTTCTAGTTGGGCTGGTCTAAATGCTCTTTCCATGGGAGCCAGCAGAATTCTGCCCTGTGCTGTGTTCCTCTCCAATAGGGTGGCCCCGAGTTCCAGCACATACCCCAATTCACTTCACTCTCCTTCCCCTGTGAGACAGATTCTCTCTCCACTTGTTCACTGGCCTGGCACTGCCCGGGCATGAGGAGGGGTGGAGTAGGCAGTGCAAGATTGTCTTTTGTGCCCTCTTCAGTGTTTCTTTTCTTGATATGATGTTTAAAACCAGATAGTATGATCGCTCACCTGACTTTTGGTTCTTCTGAAGGTGCTTACTTGTGTGGATAGTTGTTGAATTTGGTGTTTATGCGGAGGGATGATTGCTGGAAATTTCCATTCAGCCTTCTTGCTCCCACATTTTATCTTAATTTTGAGCTTGGTGCTTAGCAGTTTGTTTCAAATTTATTCTAAACAAGCCTGGGCTTAATGAATACCAAAGAAGCCAAAATCTGAATTTCCCTTTAAAAAAATCACTACATGTTTAGTGTATTATTGACAAATTGCCATGTATTCTTATTTTTTTAATCTGCTCCACAGAACACTAACTCTTTGGGCTAGCTGAATAAATGTTGCTTAGTAATTTTTAGTAACACACTTCACACAGCAACATTTTTGCAAATATTTCTCTGAATGCCAACCAAATTCTAATTTAAATTTAGTTGTCATGTTTAATTAAAATTTGTACTTTTTAAATATTTAGTTTTTTAACAAAATTATATGTACTATACCTGTTGCCATAGGAAAATATCATAGAATACCTGTCACCCATTTAAGGGACTTTTCAGTGGGACTTACCAGGATCTATAAATTCAATGCCATTGCTGCTGAGGTTTAATTTCTTTAATTCATGAACATCTTCAAATTCCTTGGGTCGAAGTTGGTTGATTTTATTGTATGACAAGTCTAGCTTAACAATATCTGGAGGGATGTTCTTTGGAACTTTTTTCAACTCTGGAAAAATTAATAATAAGTAGGTTATTGTGCCCCTCATTTTCTTCTTTCCCCCATTTTCTCTGTGCACCTGTGAACTTGAATAATCAGCTTTTAAAGACTTAGGAGAAAGGATAGCTAAAGCCAGAGAAAATTGACATGAATAAGCCTGAGTGCATGCTGAATCCCATCAGAGCCCAGTGCATTGGCTTCCCACCTCACTATGAATAAGAGCCAGAGTCCTTAGTAAGACCCTCTGAAGCCACTAAGGGCTGTAGGTCATTCTTGCCACCTGAGTCAACACCTCCTAGCTTTAGAAAGAAGCCTGTTTATCAGGATGTGCTTATTAAACCCACATCTGCTGTGCTGGACATAAGGGTGGATGACAGAGCCACTGTAGGACAAACTAAAGTGGTTTTAACCACAAATAAGTGGGTAAAAAAATGCTTATGAGAACACTCTGAAACCTGGCTTAAGCAATGTGGCAGACCTGTAGATGCTGGAAAAAGAGTATGAATTGCAGAAAGTACTTTGGGGTTGTCAGTACTTTTACCCTGGGTAAAAATAGGATCCACAAGTAATACCAGGAAATACAAATTAAACCCTTTACTAGTGTGGCTTAGAAAAGCCAATTAGTAAAAATAGTTCTTTTACTGAACTTGAGCAAGAATTACTAAGATTGATGCAAAGTATGTTTGCGTTTGATAAAGAATATGAAAATGTGTCAAACGGTCTATGAACCAAGTATATGATGCCCCATGATCATATTAATGTACACAGCTATGATTTAATAATAAAAAAAGAATATATGACTTTCCCCATGTCAGAAGTCAAAATTGATGAGTAGACCAGGCACTACTTTATGTACGTATTTCATAGTTACTGCTGCCTGACATTCTTGGTAAATGCCTCAACAAATACTATATTTACTTGATTGTCCCTTTCTTAACCAAAGCTTGCTGATTTTGAGGAGGAAATTAGGACATTTTCTCCAGTAATTTCTCCATTTACTAGGCTATCTTGGTTGTCAGCAACCTGAGAACCACTCTGAAGGTTTGGTAGTGTAAAAAAAGAGACATAAATGACCCTGTCTATTGTTAAGTTTAAAAATTCTTAACTATTATTCAAGTCACAGGCAAAAGTGTGCCCTTAACTTCAGAGGCAGCTGAGAGCAACTTACCTGCATAATTCTCCCCAACCTGATGCTATTAAAAAAAATAGAAGTAAAATGACTCCTTTAAAGTGGCAAATTATTCTGATAAATGTGAAGCTAAAAGCAATTTAAAAACTCTTACTCTCATGTATTCTTGGCAAATCCATCTACCTCAATATGGCATGAACATGCCTTTCATCTAGTCCCACACTTATTCCCTGTGAAAGACAGGGAATTTTTGTTGGCAAAAAGCCTGTCTCTCAGTGAATAAAGCTATTATTTCTTTTTCTTGCTGTCAGATGTTTAAAGCAGAAATACATAGTGGTCTTTGACATCTGTGTGGTCAAACCCGCACACATTAGGTAGCGTAAATGTACTGTCTGACTCATTCCAAGTCAGCTGGGAAAGGCTCAATTCCCGATTTATGGGAATCCACATGCAGGTTCTGTATATGTGATCGTGGATATGGTGTACTTGTACAGAGCCTAATAGGAGAATTCAATACAGGAGGAAGCACACAGAAGCATTTATAAATTCTTTGTTAATAGATGTGCCCAGAATCTTGAAGGAGATGGTATTGTATAGTGGTCCATGGTTTGGAAGCTGACTTACTACCTGTGTGACCTGTGAAGGGCAACTTAACTTGCCAATATCTCAAATTCATCATTTATAAAATGAGCATAATTACAGCACCTTTTAGGGTTATGAGGAGCAAATGACATAATGTATGTAAACTATTACGTCTCAGAGCCACAGAGCATTTACATGTTAGCTCTTACTCATTGCTAGTTCCACTCTTGATGACATGTTTTAAAGCAGCAGTTCTCAACCTGTGGGTTGTGACCCCTTTGTAATGATGAAAATACATCCTGCATATCAGATATTTACATTACTATTCATAACAGTAACAAAATTACAGTTATGAAGTAGCAATGAAAATAACTTTATGGTTCGGGGTCACCACAATATGAGGAACTG
The DNA here is from genome assembly GCA_963574355.1 of Loris lydekkerianus. Lineage (NCBI taxonomy): Eukaryota > Metazoa > Chordata > Mammalia > Primates > Lorisidae > Loris > Loris lydekkerianus. The sequence continues at coordinate 6,711 of CAUYPK010060122.1, read as the reverse complement.
TATTAAAGGGTCATGGCATTAGGAGGCATTAGGAAGGTTGAGAACCACTGTTTTAAAGCCTTCTTTAAATTCTACATGGAGCACTATAATCAAAAGTGCTGTGTTAACTATATCCTGACAGGGAGCTAGAGATGAACATTATTGAAACTTCATTTTTAGTATTTGATATTTGTTACCGTTTATAGACTGGAATAAGGAAAATTAGGGTGTATTAAATTCAGGTTGTCGTACCTGAATTCTAGCTATGATTTCTAATTCTTTGTATTTTTATTTTTAAAGGTTGCTCAGATTACTGCTTTGAAAAAACAAAGGCAGCTCAATTCTCATCATCAATGTAAAGTACACAGCTTTGTGCCAGGCAGTACTAAAAGGAGACAAGACCTTTGCTTTTAAACTTATGGGAATCAACAATATAAAAAAAGGAAAAATAGGCTCAGCGCTTGTAACTCAAGAGGCTAAGGTGCCAGCCACATACAGTTGAGCTGGCAGGTTCGAATCCAGCCCAGGCCTGCCAAACAACAATGACAGCTGCAACCAAAAAATAGCTGGGCGTTGTGGCAGGCGCCTGTAATCCCAGCTACTTGGGAGGCTGAGGCAGGAGAATCGCTTGAGCCAGGAGTTGGATGTTGCTGTGAGCTGTGAAGCCACAGCACTCTACCCAAGGCAACAGCTTGAAGCTCTGTCTCAAAAAAAAAAAAAAAAGGAATAATAAATGATCAAATTAATCAATAGATTTATATAAACCATAATGAAAGGCATTTATATTGATGATATTAAAAGACAAAGCTGACCTTACAAAATTTAAAGTATAGGTTCTGAATTACATTAATTCTTGTTGCCACTTAAATTGTCCTTTAATGTATGACCTAGTATTATATAAACTGTATGTATCATGAAATTGTTTATATTATGTTCCAGTAAATAATGTATTTTTAAAGCAGTTGGTATGAATTTATGGGGCATTTCTGAAATGTTGTATTTAGAGAGCAATAAGTTGAGGAGATAAAACAATGAAAACTTATTTAATATATTTTTATAAGCTGATGTTTGCCAAGAGAAAAGGAAAAATATTATGGAAAATAAAGGGGAAAAGACAAAAGCAGAAATAGGACCATTGAATTACCCAAGAGTATAAAGACAGTAGAAAGATAGATCTTTCCAAACATACTTTCTTAGATTACAGTATAGTCTCACTGGAGAAGTTTTAAATCTTGTGTAGATGGCATTTTTTCTCAGATAATTAATGAACTTAATCCTACCTTTCTCTTTGACACCTGATACATTAAGTACAGATTAACTTTAGCTTGAGGGTAGAGCCTCAGCATTCTAACCTACATTTAGAAGAGGAACTTTGCTCTAGTTTTAAAAAATATACAATTCCAGTTTTTTTTGGGGGGGGTTGCAGTTTTTGGTGGGGGCTGGGTTTGAACCCTCCACTTCCGGTATATGGGGCTGGCGCCCTACTCCTTTGAGCCACAGGCACTGCCCTACAATTCCAGTTTTTAATCTAGCATCACAAAAGAAATTTTAGTGAAACAGTCTTAAACATGGAGCACTAAGTATTCACATAACAGTATCAGGGAAATTCCCTCCAGTCTGGCTACAGAGAAACTACATTTAGTGACTGTTCTGGAGTTCTCTAATTCTCTAGCATTGTTGAAGCAGTCTTGTTTGGACATGATCAGATTAGTTCTGGATGACAGCAGGATGAAGTAGAAAGCTGTTAGGCTCTGGCTCAGGTAAAATGAGGTTCAAATCTTATCTTTGCTGCTTACCTGTGAGATCTTAGCCAAGTGAATGAACCTCCCTCAGCTTTTTGTTCTTTTTTTGAACCTTTCTCAGCTTGATCTGGAAATGGGGATATTACTACCATCCTGGAAGTCATGAATGGACAGCATGTGTGTGGGGACCTGGAGGTTCTCAGTTAATGAGCACTTCTTCTCAAATTCAGAAGTGCCTAGAATGGTGTGCCCCAGATTATGATGCTGAATGTATTGTATCTGGTTCACCATGGCATTGAATCAAAAAACAGTTCACAGGGTGACTTTGTAAGCAAAACTCTCTGTGCTACATGTCTGTGGTGTGATTTAACCAGTGTCCCCTTTAGAGTTTGGCGGGAGGGCAACGCTCAAGTGTAACTTTGCTGATAAATGAACAAATTTACCCCTGGCTCAGGTATCCTGATTGTTCAAGTTTGACAAAGTCCTCCCTGCCTGTCATTCTCTTCTCTCTGAACCTTTCCCCTCTCTTGCCTTCGAAGAAATAAAACAAAGCAAAACCTCCCAAAATTGGTGGAAGAAATGATAACCAAGCACTGTATGATTCTAATCCAATGTCATCTGGCTTTAATTTAATGCTACAAATAAATCATTAAACCATGCCAGAAATAAAACATATAGACATTGTCATATGGTTTATTATTGTGGGGTAGATTAGCAGTTCCAGACCATTCTTTGAAAACATCAGTATTACTAACATGTCAAGACTATTACTAAAATCTGTTTTTAGTTCACGACTTTATCTTTTTCATGCAAATCCTACACAAGAGTGTGTGAGGATTTGCAAGAAATAGGTAATGTTCTAGAAATATTTTCTTAGTTTCATAGTTCTTGGATTAAATATTGTCAATTCAGTGTAATTTTTTGTTTTATTCTGGATAATTTGGAAATAATTAAGATACAGGATATTACCTAGTGTTTATTAAAACCTTGGGACTAAACAGTGGTGCAGAAACACCATCGCTATACTGCATCTCAGAGTGTTCTTGCCAGTCCTGTTCTGCAGATGTTTTTTCCTTGAGGTTATCATCTCCCCACAGATGTACACCATGTTTTGACTTTAACTGGCATAAGTTGGCACACATAGACAGCATTTGCACTTGTTTCCATTCCCACTAGTTTAGCTACATAAATTTGATTTAAGTTGAAAAGAATTCCTACAGTCACAGCTTGTGATGAACAAATAAGTAGAACCCAAGTGGCCCACCCCTGCTGAGGACACTCTCCTATATTGTCCCCTGATCACCAGCCACTTTGAATCTGGACTCCAGAAAAGCTTGGAGTGAATTTCATTGTCACTGGGGAAAGATTTCTGGTGAAAGTGACACCAGCAATCTCAAGGGATGGTGGGGTGTAGGGAGGATTGTAAGATTCAAAGAGTATTTTTAATTACCCATGAAAATGAAAAAGAAAAGTACGAACCTTTCCTTTTGCAGTCCAGCGTTTGTATAGGAAACACGTAATTGTGGCAAAGTGTCGAGTCCACCTCAGGCTTGATGACTGGGGGTCTCCCTGACACGTGGGGTATCGGGTCCAATTGTTCTTTTTCTTCTTCATTACATAACTGTTCAGATTTTATCTGCCGCAATTTTTTATTTTTTAGTTCTTGTGGGCTTTTGCACTTGGCATAGTTTCCCAAATTTCGGTTCCTTGGAATCTGCAACATTGAAGTAAGTGTTTCTATCTCACAAGAACAGTGCCAGGGGTTGTCATAAAGACGCAGGTAGCTCAGGAGAGGTGTATAAATGAACACCTCCTCCGTCAAGACTTTGATCTGGTTGTGCTGCAGTAAGAGGGTGGTAAGTTTGTTTAAACCAAAGAATGCCTCACTCTCAATTTTGGAGATCTCATTCTGTTGCAGGTCCAGGCTTTTCAGCTTTTTAAACTTGGAAAACATGTTGTTCTTCAGTATGCGGATCTTGTTTCTTGCTAACAGCATGTGCAGCAAATCTTGAGGCCAGTCAGGCAGCACATAAACTAATTTTCTTTCTTGACAATCTAAGTATTTCTCGTGGAGGTACGTGTACACGTCACAGGGGAGGCCCGGTGCATAGCGTTTGACCAGGTTGGAGCCTCTTCGACCCCCACCCACCCGGCCATGATTCATGCGGCTTCTCGGACTGCCTGGGCTTGTTTTGCGCAGCTCAGCAGCTTTGAAAAAGCCGAGCAAGATTACAATGGTAACTACGCGCATCCTGACATCCAGCTGGTCCGAGTTACTTGGTGTGACAGATGGAACAATGAAAGTATTCCTTTGAAATCCAAGTTTGGGTAATCTTAACTAATGCAGATCAGGAGCAATGAGATCCAGCTGGGGAAGTGGCGTCCCTATGTTGGAAGAGAAAAAAACTATTAAAAGTCGAGGGGGTGGGGCCTTGGTGTGTGCCGCACCTTCTGGGGGCAAGACATGATGGCAAGAGGGACTTTACCTAACAAATGCAATCAGTGTAACCTGGCTTATTGTACCCTCAATGAATCCCCAACAATTAAAAAAAAGAAAAAGTTAAAGACCATTGTTAAGTGCTGTGTTACTGACATAATCGCATCCCTTTTTAAGGCAAAGGCCTTCCAGTTAATAAAGGTGCTCACAGAACAATGGCGAAGAAGGCTCTTCACCTTCTTATGAGCCTGTTTTAGAGGTCAAATGTTTGTGTCCTGAGTTTGAATCAAGGCTTTCCTACCTGCTTAACTGAATGAACACAGGCTGATTATTTAACTTCATCTCCAGTATCTGTGAAATGGGACCAAGGATATCTTCCAGTGTTGTTGGGAGGATGATATAGGCTGATGCATGTGAAACACTTCACAATGCCCCACCCACAGTGAGTAGTCTACAAATGCTGGAGCTCAGCATGATGAAAACTGAAACCTGTGGTTCTTCATCACATTGGATTTAAGAAATTAAATGATTTCTCCATGCAGCCTTGAGAGACACAAACAAGAGTAGGGCTTGGAGGGCTGTCTTCCTGAGCTTATTTTTTTCTTTCCTTTACTGTCTCATGTAGATTGTGGGATCCAGAGATACCAAGAGTAAATGGCACTGTCTTTGTCATCTCTTGTATGTCCTGGCTCAGATGTCATCTCAGTGAAGCCTTCTCTGTCAGTCTCATTTTAAATTGCACCCTCCCCCTTGCTGGCCACTCCCAATCCCCTTTCTTATTTTTCTCCATAGGACTTATCACTATCTGTCAGAGTAGGCCCTGTCTTTTATTTCTTTTGTTTACTGTCAATATCCCCACCTCCAACCAGAAAGTAAACTACATAAGGGAAAGAATTTTTGTCTATTTTCTTCACTACTGTATTTCCTTGGTAAATATTTGTTGAAAGGATGAATTACATCCTAAATAACCATTCTATTCCATAAGAACATTTATCTCATAAACTTATATTGTTTGGGGATTCTGTTATTTCCTTAATAAGTATTACTGGTAACTTCCAAGATCTGCAGCTTTTAAAGAATTTTTTCTTTTTTTAAAATTCTAAAGTATTTCTGGTTTGTATTTATCAGTTAGACACAGTACACTCTTGGCAAAGGAAGAAATGTTTGAAATGGATTTATAGGTTCGATGCCTGTAGCTCAGCGACTAGGGAGCCAGCCACATACACTGGAGGTGGCGGGTTCAAATCCAGCCCGGGCCTGCCGAACAACAATGACAGCTACCACCAAAAAAATAGCTGGGTGTTGTGGTGGGCGCCTGTAGTCCCAGCTTCTTGGGCGGCTGAGGCAAGAGAATCGCTTAAGCCCAAGAGTTGGAGGTTGCTGTGAGCTGTGATACCATAGCCCTCTACCCAGGGCGACAGCTTGAGACTCTGTCTCAAAGAAAATAATAATAAATAAAGATAAAATGCATTCGTAACTGCTAATGTGTCTGTTGTCATTAATGTGGGGCTATGTGGTCATAAGCAGCAGTGTGTGTTTTCTCATCATGTGGCAGTTTGAATGCCAGGATCACACCCTTGCCTGGAGTTTTCCTGCTTCATGGGGTTTCACCAGCTAGAATGCCTTCCCCCTGCTTTGCCTCAGGCATTCCTCCCATTCTCTGGTTTGTGTGTCCTTTCCAGCTGCTCTCTTCTCACATTTGGAATTCTATTTGCTGTTTGCCCAGACTTGGGGCCCTCATTGTGTAGCACTTTGCCATCTGTCTGTTTGTATATGTATCTCAGCTCCTCTGAGAGAGCATAAGCTGTGCAGTGGCCTCTGGTCCCAGAGCTATCAGGCACTCAGCCTCTCCGAAATTCCCACTTCTCAGTTTGCAATTCATTGTAAATTTTATGTAAATCTAACCTAAAAAACAAACAAAACACATTTTGTTTATTATTATGCATGCTGAATCATTTATGATATGCATGTTGAATTATTGGGGGCAAGTATGCTGGAGTCTGTAGTTTACTTTGAAATGCATAAAAAAGACAGGTTGAGGCAATGGAGAAATGGATTGATGGGCCAATATGTGATGAAGCAAATATAGTAAAATATAAATTAAAATCTAGGTGGTAGGTAGATATTTATTTTATAATTCTTGTTACCTTTGTGTATGTTTGAAAATTTTCATAATAAAATGTTAAAACATAACAAAAACATGTAAAAAAGCATGAACAAAAAAGCATGCAGGTTGGCTTTCTTCAAGTGGTCCCAAGCTAAAAGCTCTAGGTATATAGTGTTTTTCCCAAAAGTAGTGCTTTACTGTTCTCTCCTCCCTGCTATAATCCTCAAATAATAAACATTTATATATTTTAATTTTGAAGGCAAAAGAAATCATTTTTCTAGGAAAAGAAACCACATACTTAGAACTTACTTGCTAAGGTTTTTATTTTCTAATGAATATATTGCATTGAATGTAGGATACAAAAACCTTAAGTTTGAACATTTATAATATGTTGTTTAATGATGTGTACCTTGTTTGATTTAGGCCACTGTAAAAACTTGCAAGAG